>PVJH01006255.1:74869-103541 GCA_004026705.1 Nesogale talazaci
TGGTAGGAACTGCTCGCCCATTCCGGTTTCTGTGGAGACAAGACCAGTACTACCCCCCTGGGTGGGTTAGTGCCCCATTCCCTCTGTTATTCTTTCACTTTTGAAAGGTTAAAATAAACTAAAAGAAAGCCCTATGTCCTTACCCCCTCCATCCCCTCATCCTTTTCCCATTACTGTGTTGCACCTATTGTGTACCTCCTTGGGTTTGGTCAAGGATGATGATGCTTACAAGTTTCCTCTAGTTCTTGAAGCCTTCCTCCCCCCCAACCATCAGGGTCCCAACTCTACCTTACAAATCCAGATGGACTGGAGAAGGAGTACTAGTGGAGCTGGAGATATGGGGAAACCAGGATGGATGAGCTCCTTCAGGCCAGAGATTTGGAGCTGATGGAGGGGTAGAGAGGAGGTGGGGTGGAGGTATGGAGCCAACTGCAAGGATATACACATAAGCTCCTATTTGTGGGATGGGCATCAGGGGACTGGGTTGGGGGAGAAGTCGGGCAGTGTAAGATAAGACAGAACAATAAAAGTTTATAGAGTGTTGAGGGTTGGTGGGAAGGAGAGAGCTGGGGAAGGGGGGACAGGATGGAAAAGCCCATACTAGGAGCTCAGGGGAAAAGGCGGATGATTGGAGAATGATAATAGCAGCGGACATGTGAAGGTGCCAGCCACAGTATGTTTATTTATGTAGTGTGCAAAGCAATGTACGAGCCCTCAATAAAATGATTTAATAATAATAAAAAAAGAAAAGAAAAAAATGGATCACTAATGGAGCTGCGAATCCTGCAACAATCAGCAAGAGGGAAGCTCAAAAAGCTAGCTCTTCACCTTTTGGAGATGGACTGACATTGTTGCAGCAGGGATCTGTGAGGACACAACGCTGACCCTTGCACAGCCTCTTGGCCTTCAGGAAGCTAGACACTGGACACTCCCTCTGGGAAACCAAATGTCTCCACTCGCATGTTTGTCCACAGAAGCATGGCTGGCCTGCAGGTTCACCTTCTAGGGGGCGGGTTTGCTTGGATTAGTAGAAATTGGGCCTCAGAAGTGCTACAATTTCTAGCTTGTGGTAAATCCTGTTACAAGCAGGCAGGACAAGTGTGAGAAGGTCGAACTCTACACTGAGGCAAAACATCAAGGGCGCACAACAGAACAGCAAGGGGAACAGAGTCACAAAGTCTGCAGAGAATACCAACATTAGACTTTTGGGCCAGCGCATGGTGCCTCATCAGAGTTGACTGAAAAACACTCCTTAAGGTCAACGAACAGACCATGAACTATTTACAGGTTTCTCTCTCTCTCTTTTTTTTTTTTTGGTCACTGTTTTTTGTTTGTTTTCTTTTCTTTTGTTGTTTTGTTTTGCTCTTTTGTGTGTGTGCATCTTATTATCTCTGCAGGTCTATCTAGATAAGATAGGTGGGAAGAGCAATCTGGAGGAGTAAACAATGGGACCTATGGTTCTGGGGGGACACATGAGAGGGAGGGATGGGGAAAGGAAGTGGGTATTAACAAACCCAGGGACAAGTGAACAATAAGTGTTCTAAAATCGGTGGTGAGGAGGGTGAAGGAAGTCTGATGGAGCTTGATAAAGGGCAATGTAACTGAAAGAAATTACTGAAACCCAAATGAAGGCTGAGTATGATAGTGGGACAAGAGGAAAGTAAAAGGAAATAGAGGAAAGAACTAGGAGACAAAGGACATTTATAGAGGTCTAGATATGTAGATATATTTATATATGATAATAGGGAAGTAGATCTATGTGCATACATTTATAGATTTCGAATTAAGGTAGCAAATGGACACTGGCGCTCTACTCAAGTATGTAAGAACACTTTGTTCTATTAACCTGGCATTCCATGATGCTCACCTTCACAACACCATCACTGAAGACATAGTGGGCACATAAGCAAATGTGGTGAAGAAAGCTGATGGTCCTCTTCTACAAAAGATGCATCATTGGGGTCTTAAAAACTTGATAAACAAGAGGCCATCTAGCTGAGAAGCAACAAAGACTACATGGAAGGAGCACACCAGCCTGTGTGATCATGAGGTGTCGATGGGATCAGGTATGAGGCATCAAAGAACAAAAAATCATATCACTGTAAATGAGGGGCAGTGCAAAGTGGAAACCCAAAGCCTATCTGTAGGCAACTGGACATTCCCTTACAGAAAGGTCATGGGAAGGAGATGAGCTAGTCAGAGTGCAGTATAGCACCAATGAAACATACAACTTTCCTCTAGTTTTTCAGTGCTTCCTCTCCCCACCACCCTTCAACCCCACACTATCATGATCCTAATTCTACTTACAAATTTGGCTAGACCAGAGCATGTACACTGGTACAGATAATAACTGGAAACACACAAAGAATCCAGGACAGATAAACACCTTCAGGACCAATAATGAGAGTAGCAATATGAAGAGGGGAAGGGGAAGGTGGAGGGAACTGATCACAATGATCCACATATAACCCCTATCCTGGGGGATGGAAAGAAAACTGGGTAACAGGAGACATCAGACATGACAAAATAATAATACTTTATAAATTATCAAGGGTTTCTGGGGAAGAGATGGTGGTGGAGGGAGGGAAAAAAGGAGGAACTGATACCAAGGGCTCAAGCAGAAAGCAAATGTTATGAGACTGGTGATGGCAACAAATGTACAAATGTGTTTGACACACAATGGATGGATGGATGGATTGTAGTAAGAGTTGCATGAGGCCCTAATGAAATGATTTAAAAAAATAAAAAAGAAAATAGCTGCTTGACTTTAATACGTGAGGGAGGAGGGAGGGGACTTGGTAAGTGCAGAGAGAATGTTAGACTGGGGTGACGTATGTTAGCAGCATATTGCCCTGGCACAGATGTGTGAATTAAATAAATAAAGATTGAAATAACAGTAGCAATGCATGGAAGCAACAACAGATGATGCGAAAGAGGCAGAAGAGATTGATTTGAGATTGCCAACTGCTAGCTAGAGTTGTTTGTGGGCAGCCAAGAAACAGTTCTGAAGAGTGTGTGTTAGAAAGAGAGGTTGGGTGAGAACAAGAAACAAGTCAAAGATTACTTTTTGTTAACTGCCTAAAATATTATTTTCACTGATGTTCCAAGTAAATGACACTGGTTCTCTGAAGGGTGGAGGGGAGAAAACGTGTTGATTATTTTGACTGGATTTGCCAATTTCTATCAGATAAATATTCCCACCATGGCTGATTTCAAGCTACCAATGTGACATTGCTGAACATGAAGTTGGAAACAGATGCATACAATTGTCTCTTGGGAGCTGGTGCCAGCTGGCTCCAATGCTTCTATAAAGGCCATGTAAGTTAATTCTTAAAACAACTCTACAAGGTGTGTAATAGTTCTATTTTTGAAAGATGTAGTCAATGATCAAAGTCACACACTTTCCTGAAGCGTAATATAGGCAGATCTGTATTTCAGAAAAATTCCCCTGGCAAGAGTATAGGGCTGGGTTGGCTCTGCAAAGGGGAAAATAGCAAATAGTTCAGGCGTTGTGTGCCCCAGAGTCTCCGGTGCAATTACTTACCTCCGACATGGTGGAGCCAAAGAGCTGGAGCCAGTATATAAACGAGTGGACGTAGTTGTTTAAGAAAACTATGAACAAAACCAGAAAGTTGGTCGGTTTATGAAGATGACGAGAGAAGCTATTGAGCAGTGAGAAGTGAGGAGAAGACGAACCAAGGCTTGGCTGGGTATCAGAAGGCATGGGTGCCTTTGGAATGCAGTGAGTGGAATTGTTGAACTTTAGTCTGATGAGATGGAGGCAGGTGGAGAAAGGGGTAGGAGATAAACGGGAAATCATGATGCTAGGCTTCTGGTTTGTAGCATGGTGGTACCTTTGGATATGACAGATTCTTGAAGAGCAGGCTTCCGTGTAGAAAATCTGTTGTTGTTTTTCTGCATGGGCATACTGAGTTGAAAGGGCTGGGGAACACCCAGGTGACGGTCTCCTAAGTGCAGTATGTGAGCTCATGTCACAGTCTGGACTGGAACCCCCACTGCCGAGGTGATGGCACACACTTGGCTATGAATGGTCTTTCCTGACAGGGTGTGAGGAAGCTGTGGATCAGAATGCAGAGAGAGCAAGGAACTTGGGGAGAGTTGGAAAAGACCCCACTCTGAAGCACTTTCCTGTAGACATGTCAGAGGGATTCCAGCACGAAAGAGAGGTCAGTGATGCTTGATGCTGCCATGGATGCTGTGAAGCACTCTCCAGATCGCTCCTCGAGGAATGGACTCATTCCCCAGCCCCAAGGAACACCTCTTAAAGATGTTCTCACATGTAGGCCTGCTGATGGATTGCTGCCCCGCCCTATCTCACTTCTTCCAAGTGATTCCAGCGGATCCCATCTCATGATCAACAGATCTAAAAACCGTGAACCAGGTGCTGGCACATCTCTTCTGACTCGCTGTAGGCTAGTGTAGAATTGTGTTCCATCGGGCTTCCAAATGACTGATTTAGAGCAAGTAGATTGGAAGTCGCTTCTTTCCAGGTGCTCCTTAACCATCCAGCCATAAGCTGTTAACTTGTTGACTGCATCACCCAGCGTCTTCACTGAGGACCAATGTGGGCATAGAAGCCTAGCTCTCAGCCCACTCTATATGGTCCTTCCAGCTGCAGATTGCTGCAGGGTTGGCAGCAACCCAAGTTGGGAGTGCATTGCAGCTCAACCTCTCTCCCTCTCTCCCCTAAACTCTGCCCCCTCCCCCATCTTCCCTTGGTATCGAATTGAGACCATGTGCACTTGCCAGCATCTGCTGACTAATCTCCATCTCAGGCCAGAGTCTCGGGAATACAGCAGCTACAAATGCTCTTTCCTCGTGTACTCAGTTCTACAGGAGTCAGGAGGTGGTGTGAGCTGTTCCTGGACTCATGGAACACCCAGCCAGAGGTGCTTCTGAAGACAGCAATGGCACTTTGCTTCTGAGACATTAGCTACCACACACCCTACCTGACACATGGAAAGATGTCTGTTGACTTGGTGTTGAATGGGGTAAACTCAGAGAGTGTGTGGGATCACCTGTGACCAGTCTGAGACCAACGCATTTCTCAGCACAGGCCAGAAGCAGTCTCATGGTGGCTGAAAGGAGGACTCCGACATCTTATTGACTGAATAGAAGTTTGTTTTAATGCAAAATAAAACAAGTCAAATTTATATATTCATATATAACAACATCCAAAATATGTTCTGTGATACAAATGGAATTTTCCTCAAAAGTTTGTAAAAAATGTTACCATATGCCAAAATAGGATTTCAGATAGTTTGCCTTCGAAATTTATGAGCAGGCTGGGTATGAGCAGCGAGGAGACTGAGGGACTGGGACAGTTGCAGGTTGTTTTTTATATCCCCATAGTCAGCAGTATCTCACATCATGATGGAGCCGCTGTGGTCTTTGATGTGTCAGCTGTGCCCAGTGCAGCACAGGCTGCAAGAGCCCTGAGCTTCTTTCACTCCCCGACACTTAGTGGCCAACCCCACTTCTGAAAGCCAGACTGTGTGATTCCACTACCTTTTCTAAGGATTTCCTCTTGGAAGTCCCTGCATAGGGGGTTTCAAGGCTTATGTGAATATCTAGCTGGTATTCTCTTTTTCTCAGAGAGATGCCCATGTAGGGGTATCTAAGGAAGATGACTTTTCTTGGTCTTGTTTCCAGCTGGGTCAGGATGATGGCTAGTGTAAAGAAACAGCGCTATGGACCATTTCTGAACCCAACTCCCTTTTGCCCTAAACCTGGACCTTCTGTTGCTCATGAACTCAGAGAGCACTAGGGCATCTACCCAGATGAATGCCCCAGGATATAGATCACAGAGTATAATCCAAGGGAATTTGACAGGCCCTCATTCTTCTTCCTATCAAGCTCTGCAGGGAGCTGCCCCACATGCCAGCTGTTCCTTCAAAGCCAATGGATGTTGTGGCTATAGAGTAAGGAAGAAGCCCTCTCACTGCAGCTCCGGGGACAGATAGGAAGCATCATCATTTCTGCGGTCACCAGGAATTCCTTCGGAAGTTAGCTTGAGTAAAAAATTTCTGCCATTCTTTGGAAGGCATTAGAAATCATGTTATAATTTTAATTAGCTGATAGTAGAAAAAAAAAGTCATGCTATGATTTTACTTTACTGCCAACCATAAGGTTAGCCGTTTGAAAGCACTTGGGGGGAAGATGAGGCTTTCTACTCCTCTAAAGAGTCTCAGAAGTCCACTGGGACTTTTCTACCCAGTCCTATAGTCAGAACCAACTCAATAGTTTGGTTTGGGTAGCATTTAAATAAAAAAGCTACAATTGGCTCTCAATTCTTGGTGTCAGATTGCCCAGGCTTACTTGTGCCTTCTTACTATTGTATAATGGATAGTTTTACCTTTTTCACTACATCAAAAATTCTGCTTCTAGGTATGACTGATATCTGACTCTCTCTCAGTCTTGTAGAATTTCCCTATAGAATCAAAGTCTTTTCACTAATTAACAACCTTTGACCTGGACAGAGTACCTAATAAGCAAGATCAATGCAGGATTGCCTTTACTTACTTTCTAATTTGTAGACACTACACACATTTTTCCCACCACATGTCAAATACTCCCTGTGGTACCGGTAAAGCACATGAAACTGTCTATTACAGATTAGTAAGCACAAACAAGCCTGTGTTTCTCATCAATTCTCCTCCATCAGGAATGGTGTGTAGGGTTTATTATGGGATCGTGGAATCCTACTGTGCTCACGGTTATAAGATCTTTGCTTCATGCAGTCTTGTGGGTGTTACATCCATACTCAAAAATCAAATACCAATGAGCTTGAGAATAGTTTGTCCAGTTTTGTGTATTGCAAAAAAAATTATGGTTGAAGCAAATGTACATGTCATTGAGTCTGCCTTTCATCCACTGAGTTTACCTTGTGGAGAAGCAACCTTCCAGGAAGAGTGCTGGCACACAGCCCAGTGGCACAATAGATTCATGAGACATGCTTGTCTTCCTTTGGAGGACTGAATTATCCAGACCCCCTGAGCTTGGAATGTATCAGCAGGTGAACAGATAAAGAAACTCGGGTACATATACACAATGGAATAATATGCATCACTAAAAGCCATGATGAAATTATGAAGCACCTCAGGGCATAGATGAACCTGGAGTTCATTATGTTGAGAGAAGTTAGTCAATCACAAAAGGGTGAATATTGTATGAGACCACTATTATCAGGATAACAGCCAAGAAAAACCCTGCATACCATAAGACAACGAATTTGGGGATTTCCAAAGAAGGACAGGCCAGGGTGGGAAGCTGAAGGAATGGCGCAGAGGATTGATAGGTGTTGAGTTGGGAGGGAGGGAGGGCCACAAGTGGGAGGAGAGAATCCGAGGAGTGGAAATGGGTGGTTTGACCTGGTGAATGCTGAGTTGATGGTCTAAAATGTAAATGTCCCCTCCATTCACAATGAAAAACATAGCTCAGCTCTTTTTCATTATTCTGCATCTCCTGAGAGGGAGACCAAAAGAGAGTTTTAAAACAGCCAGTGACTGGAGGCCACAGGCTCATTTCAAGGCCTACGTGACTCTATTTGGTGGTCAAATTAGCGGTAGGGCAGGTATGTGTTGATGGGTTTGGAGGAGTTCTTCATGCCACTCAATTCCAGGAGAACTGATTTAGGAGGAGACATGATTGAGTTCTGCATATAAATGGAAAGCGATTTCGTGCCACTGGACCTCTATTGGACTGACTTTCCAAAACCATTAAACACTGAGGTAGGGGGTGGGGGTGTAGTTCTGTAACCCTGGGGGTGGTGACAATTGGAGGGGTGGTACAAAGACATGGATATAGGCCATATTCAAGCTGTTTGTAATTGTTGCTGGGCTTGCAGAAGCCCCTGTCACAAACATCACAAAAGCATCTTTGCAGTGGGAGAAAACGAAGCAGGAGTTATGCTTGAGCATGGGAAGAGAACTGTTGGGATCAAGTTGGTGTTACCTGTAAGAGTGCCTTCTTTCAGTCACTGACTGACCCTCTAGATTAGCACAACTTCCAGTGTGTTCACACACAGAAGCCTGTTTTGGAGAAGCCTGTGTTTCAGAGGGATTACGCACACAAGTGGCTACACTGAGGTGAGCACAGGTGCTCTCTTTCTATGAGAGCCTCTTTTTTAACGTGTCCTTCGTAGCTCAGTGGACACGATTGCCGTTGGCTGCCTTTTGCTGACTTTAGCCTCTATCTGGAGGGCAACTTCTGGCGTGGTTATGTCTGCTAATCAGTGGAACTTTGCTGAAAGTTTTGAACACAGTAGGCAACTGATGTTGAATGCTTCCAAACAAGTTCCATTTCCCTCACACCCTCATTTTCTTCCTGATGGTTTAGTTCACTTGAGGGAGAGGCAGAGCTGGACTTCTTGGCAAGGAAGCCCGGGAGCTTCCCAAACTCTGCCTGGAGGGAAGCAAGGCCCTCATGCGTTACCCTGTCTGCACAAATTTCAAGCCATCCCAAGATGACAAAGGGCAGAAAACAGCTTGACAGTCTGTTTCCAAGGCTGCCCTCATTCGCTTCGAAAATGATAGCTCTTGCAATCCAGTACATAACACTCTCTATGTCTACGACCAGCAGTTGTGTGTATTACTCTTGGGAACAGATCTCTATTTTAAATAATAATAATCAGAGTAAACTGGGCTAGCAGATAATCTATGCATTCAGTGATACTGTCATTTGTTAAATCCTGTCAACCAGAGGTATTCTAATCGTGGCCCACATGTGCCCACATTTCTCCTAAGGCCGCATTTATTTATTTGGAGAGGAAATGAAGAAGGAAGATGAAAAGGCTGAAAGGGCTTCAAGATCGATGGGGCAAGTCAAGTGGCTGTTCCCAGTTTTACTGTTTCTCCAACAGCCTTTTGTTGGTGTTCTCATTTGGGTCTGGTTGGGTGTTGTGGACACTGTTGAAATACATGGAACATAAAACGCAAAGTTCAAAAGGAGTTGTGATGGGCGTGCCTTGCTGAAAGCGCCTTAGAAAGCTTGCTTTAGTTTTCAAAGCATTAAAATCCTCTTTCCCCAACTGGGGATCTGGCTCTTCTTTAGGAAATACACTAGACTCGGAGGGATTTTGTTGGGTGCCTCTTCTCCCTTCCTCTTATTTCTTCCCTTCTTAATCTCTTTCTCAGCACACTGTTTCCCAAGTCTTTGCATCTCCCGTGACCCCTGCTAGGACGCTCTCCCCCTGGAGACACTTATTGTCATTCCTTGACACCAATTTCCTGCTAGGGGCTCCTGTCCAGGGTTCCTCCCCACAATCAGCTCCTCCCTGTCCCAGAGTGCAGATGGGTGCTGCTTGGCACTAATTCTGAAGTTGGAATCTCCAGGGTCTTGCTGGTCCTGTGATCTCACAAGGTAGCCCTTCCTCCCAGATCAAAGCCTTAGAGACAGACCTCAGTGAAAAGCATTACAGGCAGGATTTTCATTGGGAGGTGACTCTGAAACCAGATTTCTCCACGTTCTCATTCCTGGGTCGTGGGAAGGAAGGGACAGGAGAATCATGGGCGTTTCAGCCTCTTAACCTGAGTGGCTCAGTGGTCGGGGAGAGTTTCCTAGAAAAAGCTCTGAATGAGCTTCCCACCTTCTCCCAAGCCCTAACTCTTGACTTGCATTTTCCTGACTTTTATGCCTAAAGGGAGTTTACTAGGAATCCCAGAGTGTCTACTACTAAAGAAGTGTAGCCTTTCTCCAGGTAAACGCAGATCACATGTCATGGATCATGCCTGCCACAGCTTTGTTTTCAATAAAAACCATTCACTTCAGAGATCCTCAATTGGCTGGCATAACCCTCCCTGGCTGAGAAAGCCCTGCCCTGCCACTTCTGTGGTTGGCCTGTGTCACCATGTACAAAGGGTCACATCAGCACAGGTCAACTAGCCAGGGAGGCAGCATATTGTATATCTTCATTGGGATCTGCTTATTCGGTAGCCTCTCTCACTGAACGTAATAGTCTGGAAAGCATCTCAGACAGACTGATGTTTCTACAGTACCTTCCTCTTCCTTCTGATTTTTCTTTCTCTAAAAAAGGTCTCCTCTCCCCACAGACTCGCCTTCTGGGGCTGTAACCTCAGTGAGAAAAACCTAAGCTGTCCCAGGTGATCCCCAAGAAGACTTAACAGGTCTGGGCAGGGCAATGGGCGTGTTGGACACCTTCCTTTCTGGACCGGCTTTTTTTTTTTTTTTTTGAGGGGAGATTGTAGGGGGAGGCGCTCAATTATACAGCTGCAGTCAAGGGGTTCTTCTGCCGAGGATCCTGGGATTGATAGGGGTACTGGTCTGGGCTGCCTCCCCGGGGCCCTGGTCGGCCCACTTCCTGGTAGGCCGGGGCCCTGTGATGCTGAGGAGGGGAAGGTGGGACATCTTGTCGGAAGGGTCCTTTGTGCTGGGGGGCTGGTGGGGGTGGGTAGTACTGGGGATACCGGTGGTCTGCCACCCTCAGATCCGGCGGGCGGGGATAGCCCCCTGTGGGAGGATGTGCAGGATGCGCCCCTGGGTAATACGGAAGCTCCGTCTCCTTGTAGAGCCCTCGTGGTCCAGCTGTCAGGTAGTCCACAGGGCCTCCCCTGCCAAAGAAGAAGAGACACATGTTAGCAGCGACTAGGTGAGCTGACCAGCTGTGGGTCCTCTTCCTCGGCCTGTGGTGAGGGCTGCAGTACTTGCGCGCCATATTCCTCCGCCTTCTCTGCAGGATAGTGTGTCCAGGGACTAAGTCTGACCTGTGGGAAGTAAGAAGGAGTAGTGTGTCCCTGTAGAAAGAAGAGAAGGGACTCTCTTTCCTTGGGCTTCTGGCTTGCTGACTGAGACCAGGCATGAGAGGTCCCTGCAGAGCCACGAGAAGGCAGGAGCCTGGACCCAACACTTGAGAGCCAGCATGTAGCCCAGCCATGAGGACTCAGGCTGGGACAGGAGAGAGGACTACGTCTCTCTCTTGTTAGGACTTCTTACACTGCCTTTATGGTATTAGCTAAGTTAATACCCAAACCAAGGCAATGCACTCGAGCCTCAACGTGTGGCGATCATTCAAATCCTCCTGTTCTCTGCTGAATTCAGTCCTGGATGTGGTCACCCACAGGATATTTGCATTGGAGTCCCTCCTCTTCTAGGTTTTTTTTTTGGGGGGGGGCGGGGGGGCACAAATGGACCATCGTCCTAGCTGAAGTCACCTGTGGTGGTCTGGTGATGGAATGCTGGACTCCCGGGAGGGAGATCTGTGCTTGATTCCTGCATCAAGCATATCTGGCGGTAGAGGCTTATGTGTTCTTATGGTGGAGAACACGTTTCCATGTGAAAACAGACTGGAAAGAAAAGCCTGATGACTGAGTCCCTCCCCACCCCTCCAAACAACAACAGCAACAACAACAACAAAATAACCAAACCAAACAAAAACAAAGCCCAGACAACAAAATCCTTATGGATCTGGATGGACCACCAAGCTGGATCACCAGCAGCAGCAGTGGGCATGGTGGCCGTCTGGTGGGCGGTGAGCACATCCCTGAATGTCACTCCACAGTCCCTGCAGACCCCGAGCAGAGGGCTGGAGCGTCGCCCATGCTGATAAGGCAGTGCTACTGCACAGACAAGCCGTGCTACCAGGCCGGTAGCCAGTGGGAGGGACCAAACCAGCTGCAGCCTGAACTCTGGAGCAGGGAGACCACAGAAAGGTCTCGGGCCAGAATAAACACTAACCGAGAGGGACTCTGTCTGGATCGCTCAGCTAAGGCACCACGCATCCTCGGCTATGAAACAGAAGCAACACGTCTCTCAACGACATGCAGATGACGGCCTTCTATCTAGCCTGGGGTTAAACAGATGAGTTCTGTTTGCAGCTTTAAAAAAAATCCTGTCAACCCACCACCAGATCCCCCCCACTGTCTACCACCCCTCCTTTTACTTCTGCTGCTTTAAAGGAAACTGGCAACTAGAATAAGTAATGAGAAGCCTTCAGTGGCAGAGCCCTAGCTCCTTGAGTCCCTGGAAGGAAAGGACAGGGCTGGAAGGACACGGGGTCTGTGGCTAATCGAGGATGGCCAATGGCAGCCAGAACCGCCTGTCATCTGGGGAGTCAGAGGTGGAGACAGCCCGGCAAGGTCTGAGTCGGGGAGGTCTGACCTGCTCCAAGGACGTGCCCCGAAAGCAGCACACAGTCACGGCCGTCAAAGACACGATAGAACTCTCTAGCCCTTTTCAGGTCCTCATTTGACACTGTTTAGCCAAAGGAGAGAAATCCCTGAGTTGTGGGTACTGTAGTCAGTAAAACTTTTCAGAAAAAAATCCCCAAACAAAACAAGACCAAGTAAAAACAAATTAAAGCGTGTGTGTGTGTGTGTGTGTGTGTGTGTGTGCGCGCGCAAGTTCTAGGAGTGCCCACCCTATCATTCAGTGCCCTTTGCTCGGCACTATTTTAAGTGGCTCATGACAAATAGAGCATGGCTAAATCACCTGTCCCTCTCACCCTGGGAAAAAAAGGGTTGGGATTTTAGACTTTTCCCTTTAAATCTAACCCTCCTTCTTTTTGGGGGGAGGTGGAGGGAGGTGGCCCTACAGAGAATCAGTCCAGTGTTCAGTTTATCTTTCATCACAAAATATTTAAAGTCCCCTCCCACCCCAGTATTCAGTTTTATTTCCTTTCTGTTCATGTAAGAGATTTCCGAAACACTAAATAAAAAAAAAAAAAAGGAAAAAAAGAAATCCTTAACCTGTGCTTTCTCTCAAAACCTAGTGAAGATATTTCTCTGCATGAAGTGAAACATGTGGTTTTGCTGCACTCATTTTAAGCCCTCGGGATAAATCACTGACATTTGCAACACACAAACATTATCTGCCTTAAAATGAACATACGACTCCAGCTCCCTCCGGACTCTGAGCGAGGACGTTTCCTGTTTCAGATGGAAAGAGAGTAAGGAGGAATTCCAGGCCTTGGGCTGGTAGGGTCCTGTTCTCTCCCGGGAGACTTCGCCCTTTTAAAGGAGACGATTAGAAAAGGTAGGTTCACTGTGACTTATTTATTTATTGTTTTAGAGAGACAACCCAGATCAAGTGGTGATGGCGCAAAAGCCGCCCCTGGCTGCTGGGACAGCACAGGCTGTTTGTGTGTGTGTGGGGGGGGGGGGGGGGGGGGTACAGCTGCTGCTCCCTGCCCTCCCACACCGTGCCTCTGACTTGTGACCAACTCTCCCTGTGAGAACCCAGGTCTCCCAGGGGCGGAACTCAAGACAGTCTTGTGGTCCCTTATTGGGGAGATTTTATGTCTGGGAGTTTGCTTAACATATGGCAGCAGCCCAGCCAGGTAGCTGTTCTTTGTCAAGGAGTGAAATCATAAAACCCTCTTGTCCTATAGAACTCGCTCTAATGGCTATCGGTTTTAATGTTCCAGAGAGAGGAAAAACCACGAGCGGGCCTATCCAAACAGGGTTTCAAGTTCAAAGAGTACCAGAGTGGGAGTTTTTCCTATTCTTTCTTTCTTTGGGGGGGGGGGGGGGAGTATTGCTATTATTTACATTAACTTTTTTTACCGCAAAAAAAGCAGTCCCGACCATCTGCTCCCATGAAGATCGACTGTGGATGAAGCCCGGTGTAGGAGGATCTGCTGGACTTGATGGCCGAGGGTGTCTGTCAGAACAACGCCTGGGCACGTGCCACTACTCTGGGGTGGGTGTCCCATGGGGAGTCCCCAGGGGTCACCCTGCATTACCTAGGGCTGCCATCAGTTGAAGTCAAGCCGCCACAACTGGTCCGTGTACCCAGGTCTGACGCAGTGTTTGTAGAAGCTACAACACCCAGCCTGTCCTGGGGTCTAGGACATGCTCACGGTGGTGTCTGATAAAACATGCTTTGAGAGAACTCTGAGGAATCCAGGGGCAGCCTCCCCTTGAGAGTCAGATTAAGAAGAGGACCCAACGAGCAAGTGCCTTCAAGAGCCCCTCATGCTTTATGAGCTTGTAGGAATTGTGGTTGGATGTATTACGATTTCTCTAAAAAGAAAAAGAAGATGGGTAAAAAACCCTTCCAACTTCAAATTAAAACTTCTGTAAGCCATATGTACTCAAAAAAGGAGAAATAACCTTCTATTCGCCTTCTTTCTAATTCTTCAAGAATTCCTATCAGAGTGACCATGAATTCTGCCAGAACACATTGCTCTTTCTCTTCCTGTAGCGGCCCAAGGTGACCTGGCAAGATGGTTCACTACTCACTTGACCCAGAAAACCCTACAAAATCCTGCAAATCCTGAGGGTCGAGCCTCTGGCTCCATTTCAAGAACACCCGTGAAACAGCCAAGTCATCAAAGACATGCACATCCGGAAATCCACCAAATACCTGAAAGATGTCACTTTGCAGAAGCAGTGTGTACCCTTCCGATATTACAATGTGGCATCGGTAGATGTGCCCAGGCCAAACAGTGGGATTGGACCCAGGGTCGGTGGCCCAAAAAGAGTGCTGAATTTTTGCTTAACATGCTTAAAAATGCAGAAAGTAATGCTGAACTTAAGGGGTTAGATGTGGATTCTCTGGTCATTGAGTACATTCAGGTGAACAAAGCCCCCAAGATGCGCCGCTAGACCTAGAGAGCTCGTGGTCGGATCAATCCACACATGAGCTCCCCCTGCCACATTGAGATGATCCTGATTGAAAAAGAACAAATTGTTCCTAAACCAGAAGAGGAGGTTGCACAGAAGAAAAAGATTTCCCAGAAGAAACTGAAGAAGCAAAAACTCATGGCTCGGGAATAAATTAGGCTTAAAAAATAGACATTGTTAAGAGTTGGCTTAAAATAATAAAAGTTGTTAAGAGTTGGCTTAAAATAATAAAAGTTAATAAGTTAAAAAAGAAAAAAAAGAAAAAATTCCTATTGTGGAATTCTCTATACATTTCCCCACCCCCACGCCTTTCATTGTATTTTACTTGTGATTAGGTGCATTTCTGGAGGCCAGAGGATTTAGAGTTGACTGTGAACGCTTCCAGGGACAATCTTGGGCATCCACAGCACCAGCTCAAATCCCTGCGCACAGCAATGGGTGCTGTGACACACCACACTGTCATTGATGTGTTGTGGATTATGTGAAAAACCATTCAGGAACACTCCCCACCCACCCCTTCTTTTTAACAAGAGGTTTTCCACCTTTGGTCGAGTTGAGTATGTCACTATAATTTTTTGATTAAATAAAAATGAATGGAGAAGAAGAGACTAAAGGAGTCCAACAGCCGAGACCAGTCTCCTTCACTTTCTGCATGGAGGGAAGGCATGTTGCTAAACATGCGAGATCTCCCTAGTTGAGGGACTGCTGACCCTGGGACCGATGAAGGGCCCTGGAACAGTTCAGATCCTCCCACCCACACTTGGGTACATCTCGCTGTAAAGGAAACTTCTTTTGCCGGCGCTCACCACGGTAGACTGCTCTCACCGCATCAGTTTTCACCCTGTCTCACGACTAGTTAAGTCCTTCACTGGACCATGAGCCTCGGGAAGGAAGGAACCGAGTCTCATGTATCCAGTGAACTCCCTCTTGCAGCTTCGCACAGGGCCTTGAACATGGTAGCTACACGGAACATGCCGAATATGTTACAGAGAGTTGAAAGAAAGGGGGAAAAACCCACCACCACCACCACTGCCACTCAGACATCCACCCACCACCATCACCCACCAGCATTCAGAGTAACTACAGAGGATCTGATGTGCTCAGGGGCTCGGGGTGCCAGAGGACGAAGAGCGGAACGTGAACTCTGATCGGAAGTCTCAGACTGATAATGCTTGAGGCAAGATGGGATGATGGCTGAGGAAAAGAGGCAGGGCGGGATGATGTGTGCCAAGGAAAGCATTAGATTGGGTCTAATAAGGAATGTCTGTAGACTTTATAAGGGTAAGAGCTAGCATATGAGTATTTGTCAAGAGTGTCATGAGTGTTTGTCAAGAACAAGACATGGTCCACCTTGTCTTCGCTGGTTTGTACGTTGCTTGAAACAAACACAGTGCGGGTGTGTCTTTGACTTCGATTCACTTGTCATGACTTATAATGAAGGTCAGCATCACTAAGTGGCAATTAGGAAACTCTAAGCTATCTTGAGTGAAAATTAGCTGGGAGATGAGCTTAGGAAGAACAAGATTAAGTGAATCTATTAAAAACAACAACAGCAGCAACAACAACAAAAACTCCCCCAAACAGTGCAGGTTTCATTATATCCAGCAAAGAAATTTTCTTTAATTATGTTATAGACACACCAATTCAAGAGTGTATTAATGGACAAATTTCAAAACATGGTGCAGTGGGTTTCCTATAAAAACTTTTTAGGGAGATGAGGCAGATGTTAAAAAAATAACGAACAGGTCGATGCACCACAGCCTCTCATACCTGGACTTGAGGACTGATGGACATGAACCAGAGGCCCCGTGATGTCCAGTTGCCCTCTGTCCCAGAGCAGTCAACCCTTTATGCAGAATATACATGATGGATGACTTTCATATAAACCACATGCGCCCAAGAGAGTGTGATGCTAGGATTATGCACATGTGTCTATCACCAGCAGGAACTCACTGTTCTTCCCTCCCATTCCAGAAAACACAAGGGACTCAAGAGAGCAAGGGCAACATTATTCAGGGAGGGGAACCTTGAGGCTGCGATTATTCATGAGAACACATCATTTGAGAACTCCAGTTCTTCAATGCTCGGTAGCAAATCCTTGGCCCGTAGAGCAGCCCTGGATTCATCTGTGCGGCTCGAGGGTGAGTGGAAGCCTCCTGCTGCGTTTCCTTCAAGGAGCTCGCTTGTTAGGGCTAGAGAGGGCAGAGGAATCCGGAGAATAACAAGGGAGAAAAACAACAATGGACAAGGTGACACATTTGCGACTTTCAGGTGGTTGGTGGTGGTGGTGGGGAGAGGGGGGCAGGGGCAGAGAAGGGGAGGGGAGGGATGGTTAGCAGGCAGAGAAATGAGACCTGTAGTAAAAAGTGTGAAAAACCATAAAGCATTTATGAGCCAAGGGGGGCTGGGGAGGAGGCCCAGCTTAGGCGTAAAGCTTTGGATTTCCCCCTTATGAGAAAGATTCCCAAGGGCGGCTGCTCACTCCCCTTCCGTTCTGTAAAACGTGAAGTGCGCAGTCAGAGCAACCTCTGGAGCTTCCAAGGTGGCCTTTATAGGTTTCCTTTTTTGGTAAAAGTTGGCTGTGACCAAATTTGGGGGGTGAAAATGGGAAGGTGTAATATGACATGGCTGAGGAGGCTGCATGAGCCCTCTCTGCAGAGGGTGGACAGACATCTGGCAACGCCACCATGGCTCAAAAACACAGGTTATTTAGTGAGCGAGCTGGTGTGAGGGATTTTCTTCTGCAAACACTGCAAAGCCAAAGAAAGATCAGTGCAAACTAATGTCCTCACAGGCACTGGAGTCGCTGCCACGGTGACTCAGGCAGAGACGCTTCCCCTCAGTGTTTGGAATTCCTTCAGTGTCGGGTTTCTATGCACCCAGCCTTCATCCTGGGTCCAGGCACGAATGTGGTCATCCAGGATTAGCAAGGGCCTCTGCAACATGCATTACATAGCTTTGATTTCTGCATATTTTACAGCATCCCAAACTGCCATGCTCACTTGATGGCCTACATTAGAGAAGGGATTATGGAGGTGGGAGGGGAATCCCATTTTCCTCGCTCACATTTCCCATTTTGGGATGAGGCTCTTTGCTAAGAAGTGGAGCGTGGAGAGGTGTTCCCAGGACAGACACTTGGGCCCTTGTTAGCACTCAGAGAATGCGTGCAGAAAAAAATGGAAGAAAAAGTGATAAAAAATGGTGTGTTCAGCAGAGGGTTTAATGTGGATGATCATAACCAGGCCAGTTAGAAAACACACACACACACACACTGGGTCTTATTTTGAAAGTCTACATCGAATGCTTTTCAACTCTGATCATGCCTCTTGAGAGTTTGGTTGTGAACGACCTGTTGGTACAATGAGCCCGTATCACAGCTCAGCAGATGCTACATGGTGGGAAATAAAGCATCTTGATGAAGCCATGGTGTTAACAGAAAGATGGGCCATTCTGACCCACCATCCCTTTTGCTGTTAGCTGAGTGTGCCATCCTGGGGAACTGTTGGATGGTTGTATGTATCATTCTCTGCCCACTGCTCTCATCATTTCTTTCGGAAGTCAGTGCAAAAGGAGGTCTCGGATGTAAAACTACCTATGGCATTTTGTGGTTGTTCCGTACTGTGGAGTCCCTTCTGACTCCCATTGACCCTGTGGAGAGCAGTCAGAAGTATTGCCCAGTCCGGCACCTCCATCACCATGGTCTGAGCCCACTGCTGCAGCCAACGTATCTCTTCATCTTATTCTCTGATCCTCTAACTTGACCAAGCATGGTGTGATTTTCCAGACATTGGTTGCTCCTGATAACATGTCCCAAGCATTTAAGAGGCAGGTACTTTTAAGGAGGATTCTGGCTGTGAAACTTCCAAGACAGACTTGGCTCTATGGCACACTCAATATTCCTCACCAGCACCCTAATCCAAAGGCCCCTGCTCTGTTTGGTCTTCCTTCTTCCTGGCTGTGCTTCACAAGCATTGTGTGATGAACGAAAAGACCACAGTGTGGATCAGGCAGACCTTAGTCTTCAAAGTAGCTTATTTGCCTTTTAATATGCTAAAGACATCTTTTCCACTGGATTTTCTTCCAGTGCAATTTGATTTCACGACTTCTGTTCCTCTGGGTATTGGTTATGGCTGCAAGGAAGACTTGGACAACTTTACTCTTTTCTATCAGTGTCATGATGTTACTTCTTGGACTAGTTGTGAGAATGCTGGTTTTCTTTATGTCCAAGTGTAATCCACATACTATAAGCTTTCATTTTCTGAAAGTGAGGTCATGGCATCTTTCTATTGCAGGTGGTTCATTGGTCTCCCTCCAACTCCGATGTCATGCTCTTCTTCATAGAGTCCTGCTTCTCGACTTAGATGCTCAGGATATAGGTGGAGTAAGTCTAGTGAGGGGTTACAAGCTCTTGCATACACTCTCTGATTTCAAATCATTTGACATCAGATCATTACAATCTCTCTTCACCAAAGGCAGGTAGCACAGAGAAGGACTCTTAAACACTGGTTCTTCCACATGAGTCAGGGGGAGGTTTTATGGAAGACCCACGACTTCAGTAAGATGTGGGAGAATCCTGCCACTGCAGTTCTACTTTGAAATTCAGAAGCAGCACTCTAAGTACTGGGAGGACTTGATGGGCTTGCTCACAAGCGACACATATTAGATTTAGTAGCTGCAACTGTCCCAAAGCTGTGAGCCAAGCCTTCCCCAAATGCCAGCAGCTGACTTGGTTGCCCTCTGACCATTTTCTCCATGCTAACGTCTTTACTTCTCACAACAACACTGCCAGGCAAGCATGATTATTACCCCTGGTTTACAGATGAGAAGGCTGAGTAACAGAGTAATTTGACCAAAATCATACAGGAGGTGGTAGGGCTTACATGCAAGCCTCGGCAGATGGATTCATGAAATCCAGCTAGGAAGCTGGACTGTGGTAGTCAGGGTTGACTAGAGAAACAAATTCATGGACATGGATATGTGTATAAAAGAGTTTTTATATTGAGGTAATTGTACAATAAGAAAGTATTCCAACCCAGTCCAGTCTAGTCCAAGTCCATAAGTCTGATATTAGCCTATGTGTCCGATGCTGACCTATAAAGTCCTCTTCAGACTCATGAAACACATGCAATGGTGCCGCATGTAGGATGATCACAGGTTAGTGGATAGATAATTTTTGGATCCAGTAGTGGTATAAGCACCTCAATGCTGGCAGAGTCTCCACCTGGATTCTCAAGCTAAGGGCTAGTGCAGTTCCATGTGTCTTGTCAGTAAAGTGTCTTCCAGGAAGTGAGCGGGGAGAGAGAGAGAGAGAGAGAGAGAGAGAGAGAGAGAGAGAGAGAGAGAGAGAAGTGTCTACTAAATCCAGGAATTCCCAGAATTCTCAGGAGAAGGCAATGTCCACACAGAGATCTCATTGGTATATCTTGATTGACAAGCCACACTCCACCCCTCACTCATAATCCTCCCAAATTGAAACTGGATTATGTAACTACCACATAGACACATAGACCGCCCTTAAGAGATGCAGCATGGTTCCTCAAATAATACTAAAGTTTTAACCCCAAGTTCATTCAAATATGTTTTACTTTGGAAGTAGGGCCTCCAAAGATACAATGAATTAAGGGGAAAGTCAGAATGAGGCAGGGTAGGTTCTAATTCAATATGATTGGTGTCCTCATACAAAGAGAAGAGCCACAGAGGGAAGATGGCCTTGTGAAGACAGCGGCAGGGATTGGAGCAATGCAGCTACAAGTCAATGACCATCGAGCGTTGCTAGAAACTCCTAGAACCTAGGAAGGAGCAAGGAAGGGCCATCCCCTACAGCAGCGGTTTTCAACCTGTGGGTGGCAACTCCTTTGAGGGTCAAACGACCCATTCGCAGGGTGGCCCGATTCATAACAGTAGCAACATTATAGTTATGAAGTAGCAACGAAAATAATTTTATGACTTGGGGGTCACCCCAAACGTGAGGAAATTCAGAGTCGCTGCATAAGGAAGGTTGAGAGCCACTGCCCTAAAGCCTCAGAGAGATGATGGGCTGTAGACACCTCGTCTTGTTTTTAGAACCTTGAAGCCATGCATCTCTGCTCTTTTAAGATAATACATGCTATTGTTTTTTGATTGTGATCCTTATTTATGGGGCCTCTGGGAAACTAATACAGCTGGGGGGCTCATCTCTTTGGCTTCTCATTAGCTCACACTTGTGCTCACTGGAAGCAGTTTCAAAAGCTCTACAAAAGGAATGAAAAGGAATCGAATGGACGAAGAGGCAAGGAACGTCTCCTCTGACCCCAGTGGGGAACTAAACTGATAGTAAAGGTAGAAAGTGCTGGAGCACAGCCGCAATCCCATGTAGAAAGTTTCACTTTGGTAGCCTTTCCCTGAAGAAAACAACTGTCCTCGCATCTCTTATGAGAATCTATATTTGCAAGACCTTGGTTTCAAAACTAAGTACTTTGGGGACCAAAGTGAGGTGGCGGGGCCGGGTCTGGCAATTCAGGCGACAGCCATGGCGTAGAGTGGCCTCACGGTGCCTCTCATCGTGATGAGCGTGTTCTGGGGCTTCGTGGGCTTCGTCGTGCCCTGGTTTATCCCGAAAGGTCCTAACCGAGGAGTCATCATGACCATGTTGGTAACCTCTTCGGTTTGCTGCTACCTCTTTTGGCTGATTGCCAGTCTGGCCCAACTCAACCCTTTCTTGGGACCACAGCTGAAAAACGAGACCATCTGGTATCGCAACTACCACTGGCCCCGAGGACGACGACTATGCCGACATGGTCCACAGTGCCTGTCATTGAGGTCAAAAAGAGAATTCCTCTCGATGCAAAACCATCTCCAAACCCAGACCATCTTTCCTGACCTGCCTATTTGAGCATCAGCTGCCTTACAAAAGACATTCACCTCACCACTGAAGGTCTTATTTTCTTCCTTATTTTCACCTTTTTAACACTTGGGTGAATTCTGTGCCTACTTCACTTACACTGTGCCTATTTCACAAAATGTGTATGCACTTTTCTGAAATAGGCGCTCTTCTTCGGGCTAAGACCTTGCCCTCTCTTTGGGACCTGTGCATTTGAAGATGGCCCTCTGTCCATTTGGAACATGAGGTGCAGCCAAGAGTTCAAGATCCACCCAGAAATGGCTTCAAGGCAGAAGCAACTTCACTGGGGCCACAGGTGACCATGTTCACACTGGGAGAGAACTACCCCAAACTCTGTTATTAGAATGATTGTCTTATTTCTGCCATCTTCTGGAAGTGCTTCAAATGTTGGTGTCATTAAGAATAATTGGGCTGTCTCTTAAGAAAATGGAAGATTCTGGGGCTTCATCCCTAGAGACTGGTTGGTTTGCCAGGAAACTGGGAATCTTTTTTTTTTTTTTTCTTGAACAAAAGCCCTGCTGATTCTGATGCAGGTAGAGTTGACACCATGCTTACAGCCATCATGCTATGATCACGTGAGTTATTAGGATAAGTGAGGTACTCATCAAGTAATCTCACATCTAATAGACACAATTGGGATACAAGAGCAGGTAGGAAGCCTAGACGTTCTGAGATGCAACAATCAGAGTGAAGCCAGGGCGCTGCAGACTCCAGGTGCAGAGACTGTGACTATGCTAGCTCACCAGAAGCTGGAACTGAGAAGCAGAATTTGTCTGCAATGCTTGTGTGGAGCCTGATAGAGACCTGCAATGCAGAGGGAGGGTAGTAACAACCCCAGTGGCTTTAGGTCACTCCGACTCATCGAGACCCCATGTGTGTCACAGGAGAACTCTGCGCTCTCGGGTGTTCAGTAGCTGATCTTTTGAAAGATAGATCACTCGGTCCTTTCTTCTGAGGACCCTCTTGGTGCACTTGAATCTCCTCCTGGGAGCAGATGAGTGCAGGAAGCCTTTGTATCACCCAGGGACCCCAGAGTGTGTAAAAGAGCATGTCATTGTGAAAGATTTGGGTCAGGGGAAGGAAGCCCACTTATCTGTTAGTTTGCGATGCGGTGGTGGCTTGTCTGCAGCTGCCATGCTGATGCTACCACACCAGGATTTCAAACACCATCAGGATCACCGACTGTGAACAAGTTTCAGCAGAGCTTCCAGTCTAAGCACATACACAGAGGTGGGAAGAGGTGGCCCCTTCTGAAAAGTTAGCCCCGGACGATCTAATGCGGAGCAGTGGAATGCTGTCTGATATAGTCGCAGAAGACACGTTCCTCGGGTTGGAAGGCCTTCAAAATACAACTGGGGAAGGTCTCTCTCCTTATAGTCAGCTTTAGCACTGTGAAAGTCGCAAAGCCTTGAAACCTTCATTTGCTGATGGAGCATGGCTCAGAGTGAGAGGAAACTCTTAAAGACATCCATTAATAATTGGAATGTGAAATATATGAAGTTATGATCCTAGGAAAGCTGTCAAAATGAAATGGAGTGCATAAAGGTAAATATCCTCGGCATTAGTGAACTGAAATGTACTAGGATTGTCCATGTTGAATCTGATTTACTTTGCCAGGAATGAGAGATTCAAGAGGAATAATGTCACGGTAATTGTCAAAAAGCAACATTGCAAGATCTATCTTGAGGCACAAGGCTGTATGTGAGATGATAATATCAATATGTCTACAAGGAACATCAGTTAGTGCAACTCTGTTTCAAATTTAGCTACCAACACTAAAGCCTATGATGAAGAAACTGAAAAATTCTACCAGATTTTCAGACTGAAATTGATCAAACATGCAATCAAGACATGTAGTAATTGATGGTGATTGGAATAAAAACTTTAGAAACAAAAAGGATCTCTATTTGGAAAATATAACTTTGCTGATAGAATTGAAACTGAAGATCAAATGACAAAGTTCTGTATGACAGATAGCTTCTCTATTGTAAACACCTTACTTCAACTACATGCATGTTTACTAAATCCATGGACCCCCCGGATAGAATGCACAGGAATCAAATCGACTACATCAGTGGGAAGAGACGATAGAAAAATCTCCAGATTGTTAGTCAAAACCAGGCTAGTTCTGGACCATCAATTATGCATGTGTAAACGAAGGAAGCTTAAAATTTAGGAGAATTTAAACAAGTTCATGAAGGCAAAAATTATAACCTTGAGTGCATTCTATCCACATTTAGCGACCATCTTAAGAACTTGGTGCATCAAACGCAATTGACTAAAAATCAGAGGAGCTGCATGTCGAAGGATATGAAGAATCTCTTCCGAGAGCAATGTCATGAAAAAGCCCAAGTAGAAAAAAGAACACCAATGGGGTGGCACAGAGATACAAAAACTTGCTCTTCAACGGAGAGCAAGTGAAAGCAAGTGAAAGAAATTAAAATGAAGTAAAAGCACTGAAGAGTCAATTTTAAAAATCAGCTAGTGAAGAGAGAGTCAAATGTTAACTGGATTGTGCTATGAGCTGGGCTTAGAAAACCAGAAGGGAAGAGGACTCTCAGACAGTCTCAAGCTTAAGGAGCTGAAGGGCAATGTATGCTTCCAGTGGCAATGTTACAAAGATGACATAGTGGATTATACACTGGGCTACTGACAGCAAGGTCAGCAGTTCAAAACCACCAGGTGCTCTTCAAAAGAAAGAGGAGACTTACTACTCCTGTAGCGATCCAACCTTGAAAACCCACAGAGGCAGTTTTACCCTGTCCTCCTGGGTCTGAATTGACTCTATGGCAGTGAGTTTGGAGTACGGGCAAACTGCAGGAAACATCAAAAGATGATGAAGGGCAGCTACAGAGGGACAGTGGCCAAAGGTTTGGTTGGCATCCATCCATCTCCAGAGGTAGCAGCTGATCAAGAAGCCAGGGTGCTGAAGTAAAACACTCAAGCTGCACAGACAGCCTTAGTCAAAACCAAGGTCCCAGAACTGACAGCATGTCAATGAGAAAGTTTCCACAGGCTGATGCTGTTCACTGAAAGCACTCACTGCTCGATGCCAAGAACTTTATAAGATAGATTGTAGAGTATTGGAAGTACCATGAAAAAGCCCGTATATGGTCAGAGAAAGAACACTCTTGTGAACTGTATGAGCGAGGAAGACAATGTTCACGTCAGCTGGTTGGAAGAGACCCATATTTATGCCCGTTCAAAAGAAAGGTAACCTAGTTCGATGGAAATTATAGAACCGTATCATTAATATGACATGCATTTACTGAAGATCATCCAACCATGGTTGCAACAGTACATTGACAGGGAACTGCCAAAGAATCAGGCTGGGTTCAGAAGAGGACGTGGCTAAAAGCAAAGAATACCCGAAAGAGGTTGACTTGTATTTTATTGGCCATACAAAGACTGTGGATCATAACCAACTTTGGGTAACCTTGAGAAGAAAGGGAGTTCCAGAAGACTTCCTTGTGCTC
Organism: Nesogale talazaci; assembly: GCA_004026705.1. Classification (NCBI taxonomy): domain Eukaryota; kingdom Metazoa; phylum Chordata; class Mammalia; order Afrosoricida; family Tenrecidae; genus Nesogale; species Nesogale talazaci. The sequence goes on from PVJH01006255.1 coordinate 99,826, forward strand.
ATGAGAAACCCTTATACAGATCAGAGGGAAGTCAAGGGGAGAGTGCACAGTTTAAAATCTGGAGACGGCTGCAGCAGGGTTGTGTCCTCTCACCAGACTGAATCAAGCTGTAAGTTTAGCAAATGCTCCGAAAAGCTGAACTGTCTGGGAAAGAATGTGACATCAGGATGAGAGGAAGGCTTTGAAACCGAGATGACACCCTTGCTTGCTGAAAATGAGGCGGACTCTAGCACTTAATGATTACAGACAATATACAGCCTTCAATGTGGCTTACATCTCAAGGTAAAGAAAACAAAATTCCTCACAACTGGACCAACAGACAACATGACAAATGAAGCAAACACAGAAGTTTTTAAGAATTTCATTTGACTTGGATGTGCAAGCAATGCTCTTGGAAGAAGTGGTCTAGAAATCAAACAACCGATCGTATTGGGCAAAGGTACCACTTTGAGGGCTAGCGTGTGTTTGCTTCAAATCATGGTCTTTTCCATCATCTAGTTATGCATGTGAAAGCTGGATCACGAGTAGATAAGATCAGAGAAGAGGCGATGCATTTCAGTGATGGTGGTGGTCAAGAATATCGAAGAGATCATGGACACCAAGAAGAAGAAACAGATCTGTTTTGCACAGCTAGAATGCTCCTGAGAGGCGGAGATGGGAAGACTTCGTGTCAAGCACTTTGGCTACGTTCTCAAGAGAGAATCACTTTTCCAGTCACTGGAAAACGGACTCAGCATGGCTAAGTAAAAGGCTCACTGAAAAAGAAGAGGGCCTCATGGAGACACAGTGGCTACCACATGACAACGAGTGTACAGCTGCCTTGGGACCAGGCAGTGCTTAGTTTTCATGTGTCACCATGAGTCTGAAATAACTGGATGGTATCCACAGCAAGAATGAGGGGAATGCTCTGTGGGAGAGCTCTCTGTGGGGGGTCCCTCAGGCGCATCAAACTTTCGGTACAAGGTTATATGGTGACTGTGCTCCAACTTGCTGTCCTTCCCATGGTTGCTGTGGAGAAGGACATGGCTCATACGGTTGGCCAAGATAGGACTAACTCTAAACTGCCCCACCCCTATCAAACAATGGATCCTAGCAAATCACATTTCAAATATTCTCTCCACCCATCTGCTGTGACTTTATTTCTGACTTACTTCTCATCTGGAATATTCCAATCGCAATAATGTATTAGGACGAGCAGAGAGGGAGGTAACGTTCTGGACCACTTCACAGACTTTCAGCCTAACAAGGTACAGGTGACTCTACTGTACTGGTGAACTTTGCAAACCCCGGCCAGTGGCCTTCCACTTTGACACAGTTGCGAGCTCACTACCACCAACTCTCAAACGGAAACCTGGCACCATTTCGAAATGCAGGAAAGTTTGTTTCGTTTTGGGGAATGGTGGAAGCATTTGCCTTTTTTTCCTACATGATATTTCAAGTTTAAATTTTGACAACTTTTTTGAGAAGAGTTTTTGTCTTTTGACTCAATCTGAAATCAGCTGTAAGTTTTACGTTTCAGAAACATCAGACCAGCCCCCTTTCCCTAGGTATACAAAACTAAGTGAAGTTTATACAAGCCAATTTCCCAAGCCCTGAGATCAACTCTCTGCATTAAGAAACGAGGATCTGAGCAGTTCAGTGAATTAGCAGTTTAATTGCAACACAGCCATTGAAAGACAAATGGACTTGGGACCAATGTAAAACTAGAAGTGCCAGGTTCATGGCTCTGTGGGGAGGACTGGACACCAGTGTCTCATGGTCCTGACTGACTACTGCCTCTGTGCAGACCTTTCTCATCCTTCTCTCCATACAGAACTTCTTGGTACTAGACTGCAGCCAAGGTTGTGCCACGAAAAGGGAGGGCAGTGACGGAGTTCTAGCCTGCTTTCAAGGTGTCATATTGGAGGGCCCGTGTGTTTTAGTTACTAGTTCAGCTACAAGTATGCTCGGCTATGTCTTGAAGATTTATACTTATGGTTTCTCACTGGTATCCACCACCAAGACCATGGATCCCTTCCTCCATTTCTACCAGCTCAAAGATGCAGGGGCCTGCGACTTTCCCCTGTTAACCGTGAGGTGAGGTGACAGTCTCAGTGCCTCACAGTCCTTTTTACTGACGTGTGGAAGGTAATGCTTAGCCCTCATTTCCCCGTGTGTGGTGAGCAGGCTCCCCAGCCCCAGGCTGGGCCCAGTGGGACCCAGAGACCCAGACCTTGACCCCACTCAGCCCTCCCCTCCGGATTCCAGCTCATTATATACAGGGCGCTGGAGGATAGCATCAGATCACAGTCTCTCGCAGTCAGAGCGAATTCTATGCAGCTCTCCGCTTTGCAGATGAAATGGATTTAGAGCACAAAGGTTACCGAACTGTATTGTCGAAATGCTTTTCAACAAATACTAAAAGTTATTACGTGTCTCTAGCACCAAAGGCTAGGGTTGAGTTCCTCGCATGCTGACCTGGTCTCTTAATTCTCTGGCTGATCATTACCTGGCTGGTAAAGACTGGTGATGAATGCCACTGCCCACCTTTTAGTTTCAAATCTCCTTTTATCGAAATGAGAGCCTTCTTTGTCACGTCTCCTTCTGCTGCGATATCGGCTGGCTGTCAGCCCTGCTTCCTCTGAGGTCTTCTTTGCCTTTGATGCTGGCAAAATTGAGCAGCTAGCCAATCAGGGCTGATCATCACCCAAACTGATCGGGGCTTCAAAATTGCCCTGTTCTCATCTTTACCGTTTTTTTTTTTGGGGGGGGGGGGGAAGAGGGGGCACAGAAGACATTGTCTCCAATGTTCTTGCACACTTACTGTCTTGAGCTTTTTCCTTCCCCACCCCCCTTCCCCATCTCTACCTCTTTCATGAAGTAATATTGAGGTCTGCAGCCATCGATAAGTGCTTTTTAAAAAGGAGGGAGCAAGAGGTGTTTTTCTTGTGAGCCAGCTACTTCAGATGTGATTTCAGCTTACATTTGTTCTCGAACTCCCTGATTCATTGATTTATTCTTTGAGCAATTCAAAGAGAACTGTAAATCCTTCCTGCTCCACCCCCCCCCCCCCTTGTCCCCCCTTTCCGTTCTTTGAGAGCTGCTTTGCTCTGGGCTGCGCTTGGTCCAGGCACATGTCCTCTGTGAAACCCATTTCCCGTTTTATCACGTGCAGTCTATACTCTGCAGCAGCCATCGTTCCTCAACCCAGGCACGGCACGGCAGCTTGAATAATTTAAAGAAATGCTTATTGTAGGAAAGCAAATATTTACAAGTAGGACTCCTCTAATTTAAAGAAATTAATTAAAAGTAAATGCTGGAGTGATTTAAAACTAAAGAGCCATCACCCCATAAAACGTTACGTACCATTTGTTCCAGTGCCAGCTCTCTGTCATGAACTTCTGAGAGCTGGAACTCCAGGGTCTCCTAGTGCTCCGATGAGCTTCTCCCAAAGTATCAGAGCTGGATTTGATCTCATTTGCCCTTTTGAAGTGGGCAGGATTCCTCAGCAATTTCCCCTCCCCCCTCCTACTTCTGAAAAATCAGTCAGCGGAAGTGGACAGAGCACACGTCCATTCTGACACACCTGGGGCTGTCCTGGGCGTCGGGCTCGGCTTGGCACCTGGCTTTGGTTCTCAGGAGAGCCTTTGGGACTCCTGAGGTTCCCGCTCCCCATCAGCAAACCTCTAAGGTCCCCCATCTTCCTTCTCCATTTACATCTTCCACGGAGGCATGTG
>PVJH01006256.1:0-103486 GCA_004026705.1 Nesogale talazaci
CCCCACCCCCCCGGGCGAAGCCACGCCGCCCGTCCCCCGCCCCCTCCAGCCTGCGTTTCCCGCGCGTCCTCCCTGGCGCAGCCCTCGAGCGGGCAGCGGGGCAAGTGAGCTTCGCTAAAGTAGAAACCAGCCTAAAATGGCTCTTTGCTGGTAAACTGCAGTTTCACCCGGGAAGCCCTCCCCTCCTCCTGACGTCGCCGCCGCCGCCAAGCACACAATTAACTTCTACGCCCCGAACCCCGCGATTTCGCACCAGGCTGTGCCGTTGGAAGGGAATACACAGCCGATTACAAAGAACATTCCACAGGATTCTGGCCGAGCGCAAGTTTTCCTTTCTTGTGCGGAGGAGAGGAAGGAGGGGAGAGGCAAGCCGTAGGTGGGAGCGAGGCGGAGCGCAGCCTCGGAAACCCGGAGGGCTCCAGCCCCTGCCGCGGTCCCGGCCCGGGTTCCTCTCGCGTAAGTGACCGACTGACGGCCCAGCGGATCTAGCCAATTCGGAGAAGTCGCCACTCCCACCGGGCACAGGTCCCTCGGAGGTGTTTTTGGTGTCCAGGAGTCCCAAGACACCGCCCAGGAGCCTGGGAAGCAGCTTTCAAAGGTCCAGAGACCTACTTGCAGTTTCGCTTTCGGAATTTTCCGGATCGTCTTTGGATTTCCAGAGTTGGGGTGGGATTTCGGTTAGAGCAAGGCGCTAGGGGCTGTGCTGGCACTTCTTTCTGCTTTCGGGGCAAGAGTGGATCTCTTCAGGGATTTCGCTTCTTTTGCCCAGACGTTCCCCTCCTCTGCCTCTCGGGACTCGGCCCGGCGTCTGGGGAAGGGCTGGGGCTCCCTAGGCCCCACGCGCGCCTCCCCGCCCCCCTCCCCACCCCCCCTCAGTTCGGAGAGCGCAGCCCCCGCGCCGCGTCTTGCTGCCTCCTGCGACAGCGACGCCGCCGCGGCTGATCCAGAGCCCACTGGTGGGAAAACCGCTTTCCTCGGAGAACTGAACCTGCCTTACTACTGAGCCATCGTCCTTTCCTCCCACTCTCCGTCGCGCGTCCCCTGTTCTTTCCTGGCCCCGGACCGCTCAGTGGCTAAGGGAACTGGGAGATGGATGCTGTGTCTTCTTACCCCAAGGGAAATGGATCCAGGTTGGAGAACGGGAAAACAGGCTTAAATTTGGCACCATTTCCTGAATGTGCTTTTGGGGGTGGAGACGGAGATTGAACGGGCAGTGCGGTGGGGGGCGGGGAGAGGCCTTGGCGGGCGGAAGGAATTGTTGTCTGTGCGCTCCTTGAAGATAGGAAATCTGCTACTTTCTCCTTACTTCAGCATTAATACACACTCGGCTATCCCCGCTGTGAAAGAATACTCTTGTGAAATCTTTATCTTCGCTCCTGGTTGGGACGAAAGCCTTTGTCAAAAACGGTGTCCGGGAGGAAACACAGCTTGTACTCTTCAATCCCCAAGGAAAGTGGATGCTAGTTGCAGGACGCCTCCCCAGACGAGTACAGAACGCCGCCCAGTGGCAGGGCATTTGACAGCAGGTCCCTTCCCAAGGTCCAAGAAGAATGGGGTCATCCTGTTTGCATGGTGCCAAGTGAGACCTACAGAGGTGCTAACTGAATATTCCCATCTGCTACCTGAGATGCCCGCACCTGGAACCTCAAACAGGCCATCTTGCTGGGATATGAATGTCACTAACGATGGGAGTAATGATTAGAGAGGTTTTTCTTTTTCCAGTCTCTTGAGACATCATAGTGTGTGTGTGTGTGTGTGTGTGTGTATGTGTGTAAAACTCAGAGGTATAATTAATAAGATTCTTGACTTAAAAATTATACAGACCAAAATACGTTTTTGAAAAAAGTGAGCAACACCTTGCTTTGATGATTTGACTCTCCTCTTTCTTCTTATGCGCCCCCTCCCCCCTTATTTTTCCACCAGTACTAAGCTGTTGTCACATCCCATTTCTGCCCATTGTGTACATTCTATTGACTCTACAAATGACCTGCCAATTTTGAGAAGAACTGCTGAGGGATGGAAACAGAACTGTCCCTGTGTGAGTGCAAGGGTGCTTGTGGCTCTAGGACACCTGTATAGTGCAAGTTCAGATTCTTGTGGACCTATACTGAAATCTAAGAGATTTTGTAAAACAGTAAAAGTAAAAGAACATGGTGTTTATTTTAATCTTGTAAATAGCTTGGACAGAAATGATCTGTGAAACTTGGATTACCTCCCATTCTGTTTTACTAGGGGTCGACATAATGTCTTGGCACTTCATTATTCGGGAGTTTTGGAATTCATGTGACAGTAGTGGTCATAAAGACTTTTTATCCCCATTCTAAATTAAGAACTCATAAAGATTCTTCCATCAACATGAAAACGGAATGTCTAATTCAAGGCATGTTTTTGGAGTTTTTCTAACGGGTCATACATCTGAATTGCTTTCATTGCTTCTTGTCCCCATTATACAAATAAGGGAAGAAATTATTTGCTCATTCTCATGGGTTTCTGTTCTCTCTCTCTCTCTCTCATATACACACACACACTAACCTCTGGATTCACTATGGAGATCTAGGAATCTATAAGCCTTAGCTTGCAGATCTTGGCAGAAAGAGAGAGAAAGAATCGGGAGGTCACTAGTGTCTCCTTTCAGAGATGTTTCTGTTTAGCTGTGTGACCTTGGGATAAAGTATACCATATTTCTAAGCCATTGCTTCAGTATAAGGTCATTGGGCAAGAATACAACTTAGAGATTTGTTGTCTATTTGGAATAAACAACAAAAAGAGACCTGTGAGTTAATACATCTATGCTAATATGCCCAAGTGATTTGTCTTTCAGATTCATGTCTGAAAAGTAATGAAAGCACCACTGCCCTGATTCACATAAAAAAGAGAAAATGGCCATGAAAGCAATCGATGAGTTGTAGTTCCCTGTGCAGAAGTAAAGTGGTATACTTTTAATTACCTAAGTTGCACATGGGTCCTGATTCCATGTGCATTGTGGGAAAGGTAGAGTGTAGACAGATCACAACTGAGGCATATGCAAGTGTAGCTTTCACAGATAACCCTAATAACATAGTGGGGGTGGGTGGTCTAGGCCACTATGCAAAAACCAAACCAAACTCTTAGCCCTGTCAATCCCAACTCAGAAGCCTGAAGAAAACATACATGATTATGCTTTAAAATTTCTATACTAAAAGTGACCATTCAAATAGAACCCCTTAGAACTTCTCTATAAGAGGGTGTTTAGACCTCTTTTGTTCATATTTACAGTGTGATTGAATGGCTGCAGCGGCCTCCCCCCCCCCCCCCCCCATTAACCCAACTCATGACTTTGTCTTCCTGGCCTGTAAACCAAATCACGAAGAACTTCTCCCTCTGTGAGATTAAAATTTTCCTGGAAAATGCATATGAAAAATTCTCGGGAAAGCAAGTGTTGATTGTGTGTTATAGTGAACTAGACATTTGTCACTAGGTAGGACTGTGTGCACGGAGACCCTTAGCCTGGAGAGTCAGTAGAACAGGGAATGCCATACTGAAAGGTCCACGTAAAAATCTCAGGGGTTGGTTTTTCTGTCTAAGTTCAGCAGTGCTCTGATTAAAATTACCATTGCCATTCTACCCTGTTGACTAGTGTGCAGTAAATTTTGAAAAAGTTAATAGTGATAGTTAAGGCCACGTGTATTTTCTCTGCTACTGCTGTCCAGACTATTTCAATTCGTAGAGATTCTTCGTAAACTTCTTAAGTTGCAAATATTTACCAGAACAGATGACTTTTCTTTTTCCTGTGGAGTAGTTGATGGGTTTGAACTGCCGGTCTGAGCTTAGCAGCCAAACACCTTTCTCACAGCACCACGAGGCTCCAGTATTATCCACCACCACCACCACCACATATCCCCAACAGCTGCAAGTCCCTGCCGTCAAGTCAATTTGGAGTCATAGAGACCCAAAAGGACAGAGTAGAACAGTTCCTCAGGGCTGTAGAGATGATCTATCTTTATGGGTCCCCTTCCTCCTGTGCATGGGTTTGAACTGCTCACCTTGTGGTTAGCAGCCTAATGCAAACCCCACTCGGCCACCAGAGTTCCTCATAGTATCCATAAACTGACACTAATAAAAAAGTTTGGTTCTCTTGCCACATAAACTCCCACTTACATAAGATGATGGTTGACATTGGTGGGAGAAGGTGTGCTGCTTTATATTTCATTCCCTTTTGCTTTCTTTTAAAAAAACATTTTGGAGAAACCATGCTGAGTGCTTCTGAATGCACTCGATACATTTTTTTCAAAGTAGGCAAATGCTCTCAGCAGTTGTGACTAAGCGGAGTATGGTGGGGTGGGAGAGCATGGGAGGACGCGCTTGCCCTGTGAATTTCCCCTTGCTGTCTTAGCCATTGAGAGAATGATGGAGAAGGGTGTTGAAATAGACTTTCCTCAACTCTCAACTAATTTTGGCAAGTTTTGTTCAGGAAAAACTAAAGCTTGAACCAAATCTGAAATTTCAAGTGCAAGTTCCTATGAAGTCTCATTTAAGTGAACCTCTCTAAGGGTACTTCTAGCTGTAGGTCTAGGGACAAGAACTGAAAAGATCGTGGGATTATTCTGATTTGGAATTTATCTCTGGATAGTCTGGAAAATAAAGATGACAGTCACTTAGCTAAATGTATGTTAGCCAGCTGCTCTTCTTGCTGCTTTATGTTCGTGCTTCATCTACTTTATCCTGTGAATTTTATCACTCACATTTTAGAGAAGAGAAGGCTGAAGCTTTAGTGAGGGTTAAGTCATTTGTCCAAAGTGACACAATTAACAAAAAGGAGGATTTGAATCCTGCTTTTCCAAGGAAACAGGAGCCCTAGTGGCGGAGTGGTTATAAGTTGGGCTGCATGGTTGGCAGTTCAAAACCACCAGGAGTTCTTCTGGAGAAAGATGGGGCTTTCTAGTCCTGTAAACAGTTACTGTCTGAGTGTCCCACAGGGGGTTGCTTTGAGTTAGCATTCATGGCAGTGAGATTTTTAATTTCCTCTAAGGGTCAGTAAAGAAGTACTGCTAAACTCATCGGAGTTTTTATTAAGCCAAAATAGAAAATGTGAGGCTACTGTTTCTTGATGTAGCTTCCATCCAAGTCTATCCTGTTCTGAAAGGGGCATTTCCATTTCTCTCTTTCCCAAGTAATTCCGTGTTCTTTTGTACATCACATCAGAGTGGTAGTTTTGACAGCCCCAGGGACTTAAATTGTAGTGTGCTTTGACAATAAAATGATGATGGCAGCAAATGTACAACTGTGCTCGACACAATGGATGTTTGCATGGATTGTGGTAAGAGCCCCCAATAAAATGATTTTTAAAAAAAACAATAGAAATGGCCTTCAGCGAAGCTCAGGAGAACAGGAGATCAAAACCGCAGCCAGCGGGCGCCTTGGTTCCACGCATGCCCTTAGGGAAGAAGTGTTCTGAGTCCTGGATCGAGCTCTCTGGTTCTGGGAGCAAGCAGTCCTGATGGTGCTGTGTGTTAGGCACTGGACTACCAAACAGAGTCAGTGGTTCAAGCCCATCAGCTCTGCTAGGAAAAGATGAGCTTGTCTGCTGCCTAACGATCTGTAGTACTGAAAGCTCTAAATCGGTCATCTCCATCAGAATATACTCCCTGGCAGTGGGTTTGGCATTTTGGTCAGTTCTGAAACCAGGGTAGGAGCCTATCAATATGCGTGCACCAGCTGGCCTCACTGGTTGCCAAGGACAGCTTAGATTCAATCTCAAAAACCACCAGAAACATGTCTGTGCCAGGAGGCTCAACTAGGCTTGGTTCAGCCATGGCCACCCTTTTCCACAGCTGGGAGTTCCCGTCTTAGGTTGGTCAGAGCCTTCCTTAGGGACTTCCTCTTCCAACTAGAAACCAGTGACAAGAGACCAGTCACTGTGAGGGAAGCTGGGGGAGGTGCCATCTGAAGAAACCAAGTGAAGAAACCCTGCCTGGAGGTGGGAGAGTAAAGCCAACAGAAAAGGAAAATTTAAAGGTTTTCTAGTCCTGGTTCCAACTATCTCCGAAACCCAGCTGTTTCATTGGTTTTCCCATAGCTCCCTGAGGTTTTAATAAACTTTTAACTTTTAAAAATAAATTATTTTCGTAGGAAAAAAAAAAAGAGGTCTGAAGGGGGAAGGTCAGGGATGTAGGTGGAGGGACAAGGTTTCCCAATGAATTTCTCATAGGACAGCCCTTGCTACCCTAAAAACAGCAAATAACAAAACCAAACAAAAACAACCCCCAGCAGGTTCATTGTTGTAACGGCAGAATTTCCTCACCTAATATTCCTGACCTTTTCCTCCTTATGCAAGTTTTCCGTTTTTCTAAAATTTTAGATTAAGTCACTGGAAGTCTTGCGTCCTCTGGGAAAACCTATCAAGATTATCCTTCGAAGTCCCCTCCAAACAACTGTCTTAACCTTCACAGCTGACTTCTCTGCCTTGAATCGAACCAGCAGATCCCCTTGGAAGCCACTGTTGTTGAGATTGGGCCTTTTACCAATTTCTTGGACATACCCAAATGAGAGTACGACAAATTGAGAAAACTTTTCTGCAGCCATCGCCACTCACTTACAGGGGAGACCTGTCTAAATGCACTCTGTTTTAAGTAAACCCATGCATATAGACACTGGATCTCTAGAAGCAATACTTTTTGACATACCTTAGAATGGAGTCATGAAGTCATCATGACCTTATTACGCATGGGGTTGTCATACTTGAGAAAAGGAGCAGGAGATGACTCGGTGACAGCTACCAGTTCGTGCAACACATAGTACATCTAGTACTTTAAACACATCATTTAATCTGTTCAGGTATTAACCGTCATTTTTTAATAAAGCAGTTGATTCTTTGGAGACATTAAACAAGGCCATTTTTTTTGGGGGGGGGCATCACTGCTCTCCGGTGGTGGGAGTAGGAGGCCCAGCCCCACTGCTGGAATTGAACCTCCGTCCCAGTGGGCCGCAGTCCCGCGCACAACCACTACGCCACCGGGGTTCAGCCCAAACAAGGCCATTTAAGTAGGATGCTTTCCCTACTATTTAATTTTTAAAAATGGGTAAGGCAAACTTTTCTTTCTTTAAAAGAAAAAAAAAAACATTTTATTGTGTTTCCAGAGCAGATGATGAGTTTCACATTCAATAATTTACACATTTTGTTTCAACTCATCTATTGCAACCCCCTCCAAGGGCTTACAGATATTCCTGTTGCATATAATTGAGAAGATCCAGGGAAAGTAGAGCTTTGAAGCTGGCATCAGTTTTTGCGTGTCTCACTGACATCGAGTCGATGCTGATCCTTAGCCACCCCCTATGGGTTTCTGAGATGCCAGATGTTTATGGGAGCAGAAAGCCCAGTCTTTCACCCGAGGTGCTGCTTGTGGTTTCAAAGTGCCGACCCTGCAGACTGCAACCCAGCACATAACCTCTCCCCCACGTGAAGAATACTCACTGTTCTTCGTGGGTTGCAGCAGAACGTTGGTCCCTGGCGCCTGAATTGAGTAGCAAAGACTTGTCCCGTGTTGACCTTCTGAAATTTCATCCTAATCATAAAAAAGCCACAACACAACTTACACACAAGTCAGTTTTATTTCCCCCTTCCTGGAAAGATGAGACAGTGTGAATGGAGAGTTGAAATTCAGAAGATATGATTAGAATTTTCCCTTCTTTTTTGGGGGAGGGGGCATCACTGCCCTCTGGTGGGAGTCGGAGGCCCAGCCTTGCTCCTAGAGGGCTGCCGCTGGATTTGAACTGCCAAGCCAGTGGGCCGCAGTCCCGCACTCAATCACTACGCCACCGGGGCTCAGCCCAGAATTTCCCCTTCTAAACAGCATTGGCCACAGTTGAGTACAGTTTGAGATTCGACTTAGACTTTTGATCTTCTCTTGGATTAGTTTCTTCTCATGTAGAAAACTAAAGGCAATAAAAGACAAAAGCTGTTTTTGATGTGAGTCCTGTGTAAACACGGTCCTTGTGCCGCCTCTGAGCTGTTGGTCATAGGCCCATCCCGGAGTACAGTTGACCTCAGGCCACGAAGCGGGCAAATCAAAGGCTATCTGCACGAGTGCAGTGAGTTTCCCGTCTTTTAAAACATCAGAGGGGGAAAAAAATATCAGTTTATGCCAAATCCAGGCAGTGGGGTTTTCAGGGAAATTGACTTAAGGCATTATTTTAGAGATGCCCTTCGCACATAAACTGTCATCTGTTAGTTATAGTGACCCAGATCTTGGGAATTCTTTAGTCCTAATTCTGGCTCAAGGAAGTCTGGGGGTGTAACAGCTGAGCACTTGGAAAGGCTGGGAGTTCAAACATGCCCAGAATCTCCCCATAGGAGGAGGACTTAGTGAACTCTTCTCAAATATTCCTGAACCGAACTCAACCAAACAAACTGTCATTGAGTTATTCTGACCCCTCACAATCCTCAAGGTACCCCGAACAAAGTAGAACGGTCCCATACAGTTTATAAGATCCGTAAATCTTTATGGAGGCTGACTGCCACATCTTTTCCCTGTGGATTAACCGGTGGGTTGGGACTGTCAATTTTGTGGGTAGCAGCTGAGTCCTTAATCACCCCACTCCCAGGGCGCCTCCACAAAGACTATAACCTCGAAAACGCCGCCGTGGTGGGGTCAGTTCTCCTGTGGATACAGGGCCCTGTGAGTGAGCACCATTGCCCTGGCCCAACCCGCAATCGCAGTTCGGGCTCAGGTCTGCTGGTGTGACCCTAAGTGGTTGGATTTTAATCTTCTGCACTTTCTTGTTTCTGATCCCCTCTCCCCCCGCCACACACACACAATGAATGAATAACAGAATGCAATTCTTCATAGGTCTCTATTTCTTAAAAAAAAAAAAAAGCAAAACTTGCTTCCCTAGGTAATAGATGTTTTAATTCAATTAGGTTTATAGCTTTGTGACAAATGCCTTATCCTCTCATTAGAGAAAAATCTTTTGGACACTTTTACGAGGTACCTACATAACCATTTTTCAGGGGATGCGTCCATGCTGGCCATCATTTTCCTCTTTGACCCCTTCTTCGAGGCTGGAAAGGCTATTTCTCTCAGGGTGGGTTTCAAATTGTTATTTTGTACACCATTTATGCCCAGTAGTAGGAATCCTCTTGTCTGTCTACTCAGTGGAAAACACTGGGCATGTAACATAATAGGGGATTTGTCATTTGATATAAATGGTGCCAATTGATGCGTGGCTTAGGTTAGAGTTCTTCAATTAAAAAAAGACAGGCATTCATAAGGAACTGTTCGTAGCCACCTTCCAGTCAGTACTCTGTCTGAAAGAAGCACATTATTTATGTGGAGGGCTTGGCAACATGTCCCATAGTGAGACAGAAAATGATTTGGCAAGTCCAGGAAGGATGGACCAAAAAGTACACTGCCAACATTTAGGTCGTATAGCCTGGTGGTCTCCCAGAAAGATCCAGCATCCAGAAACAATTCCACTCCACAGAATAGATGGCCCCCTGGGTTTGTGAGGGAGAACATTTTTTGGGGGAGGGCCCTCACTGCCCTCTGGTGGGAGTGGAAGGCCCAGCCTTGCTCCTGGAGAGCTGCTGGATTTGAACTGCCAAGCCAGTGTGCTGCAGTCCCACACTCAACCACTGTGCCACCAGGGCTCAGCCCGAGGGGGAACATTTTTAAGGGAATAGAAAGCCTCGTTTTCCCACTGCAGGATGTCTGCTGGTTTACACCGCTGAGGCTTCTTCCATAAAGATTGGAGCCCACGGAACCCAGTAGGACAGCACTGACATACACCGCCAATTGTGTGGGAATCAATCCATGTGTTGGCGCACGGCAACCGTTTGATGTGGCCGTTCCTTTATCCAGGGTAGACACTGGCTTGTTGCTCTAAGGGCAGAGTGGCGGGGAAGAGGAGTTTTAGAAAAGAGATGCTAGGGGAGGAAAGCAAGGTGGACTTGGAGATGGTTAGCTTGCAGACATATGCCTCGAGAAGGTTTTGTTTTCCCACCAGTCTACCGTTATCAAGAGTTGATCCCATTGTTGGTATTAAGTGGGGTAAGTTAACCTTGCTCTGCACATACCTTCCCACAGTGCACAGTGGATTCCAACTCATAGGACTTGCGGAGAGTGACTATAAATCACTACAGCAGCAGAGAGCCTCATCTTTCTCTTTCCAAGTGGCTGGTGGATTTGAACCTCCAATCGTGTGACTAGCAGCTTGGCCTACCTTGCAGCACTACCAGGGCTCCTTGTATCTGCTCACAGAGAGACTTCAATCATAGTGATTCTTTTGATACTCTATTACTCAATCCACAGTTCCGGTCATCTTTGGAGGTAGATAAAACATCACTCCTTGAGATAGATGATGAAAGCTGTAGGTTCGGTCACGCTCTGTTCCTTTTGTGTAGATTGAGTTGCTAAGATTTACACTGTCAAGCTGATATGATTTTTTTCATTGTTGAAAGCTCTTGTCCTTACCTTGCATGTTTTGTCATCCTTCTTCTTGCTCACAGACTTCAGCCTGAATACTTTAGCCCAATTAAGAAAAGGCTTTAGAAGTTCCAAGGGTCTGGAAAAGGGGTATGCTTAAAAACTTCTTCTCAGTTAGGTGTGCTTTTTCTTTTCCTTTTTCTGTGTAGGAGGGAAAGAGGTAAGCAGAGGAGGGATGATGTTGCCAAGGTTTGTGCTGTGACAGGTGAGGTTCCCCTGAAGTCGGTCAGTGTGCTACTCAGAATGTCTCTGCTTCAGAGAGTCCTTTCTGAGGAGAGCGCCAGAAGTATTAACTTCAGTGCATTAATTAAACAGGAAAAGCATTAAGTGGAATGGCGCAAGTGCACATTAATATTGAAGCTGACAGTTTTCAAGATCCTTTGAGGCCTTAAGCTCCGGCGTAGCTTGTCTCTGCCAAGTGTGCTTTCCCTGATTTTAAGGAAGGAGATGGGAACAGATACCAGCGTTTTAATCAAGGCTGACAGTTGTAGAGCAATCTCTCTCTCTCTCTCTCTCTCTCTCTTTTCTTCTTTCAAGTCTCTTTTTGTAATCTGTTATCTATAGCACTATTACTGAGCTATGACCAAGAGTGGTCTAAAGTACCAGGAATGGCACACCTTGTTACAGACTGTCCTGTGGAGAGGAATAGGTTGCATTTTAAGCTCTTAGGTTTAGAATTTGTGATTTACTTGTACTTTACTTTTTCTAGCTAGCTGCAAAATGCAGAACATTTTCATTTTGTTTGTTGTTTTTTTCATCCTTCTTCTGCTTAAGCTCTGGGCTGCTAACTACCAGGTCAGAAGTTCCAAACTCCCCGTGACCCTGAGGAAGAAGAAGATGAGGGTGTTTGCTCCCGTACAGTCTTGGAAACCCTGCACAGAGTCCCTATGGGTTGGAATTGACTCAGCGACAGTCAGTGTGGTTTGGACTGGACTAAAGAGCCCTGGTGCCTCAGTGGTTAAAGTGCTTGGCTTTAAACCACAAGGTTTAAACCCGCAATTGCTTCTGTAAGAGAGAGATGTGGTAGTCTGCTTCCTTGAAGATTACAACCAACCAACCAACCATCCCACTGCCAGTGAATTGATTACGGTTTGGAGTGAGTTTACAGGATGGAAGAGAACTGCTCCATTGGGCCTTCAAGACTATCAATCTCTACAGAAGCAGGCTTTCTTATCTTTCGTCTGGGGGAGGGCTGAGAGGGTGTTGTCCCCATTGCTTCTCCTCTCCCCAGTGCCCCCTCCCAGCTCCCTTAGCCTGAAGGGCTACTCGCTCCTGCTTATTCAAGCCGGGTAGCTTGCTCCAGGCCCTAATCCAGTGGGCTGTTTCCTCCCTTCAGCCTCTGCTGTGCTGTGCCGTCTGGAAAGTGGTCAGGTGTTTGAACGTGGGACGGCTCGGCAGGAGGATGACGTGGCAGTCCTCTTCTGTAATGACTGACAGTCTTGGAAACCCTGTCAGGCTACTTCTCTGTCCTGTAGGGTTGGGTTGAGTCAGAATGACCTCAGGCGAAACGGGCTTTAGTTCATTTTCAAACAAAAATCTAAAGCAAAGCAAAGTAAAACAAAACAAACAGGACCTAATACTTCCTTTTAATGAGGAAGGCAAATGAAAAATCCAGATTTCCCGAAACGTTTGTGTGGGTGACAAAATGAGGTGGCTTCTGGAGCTCTCCCTCCCTGTGGCGGATGAGAACAGTGTTGCTTGTTTGCTTAGAGGGCTGCCCTCTGTGTGCATTCTAAGCCTTTCATGTACTTTACAGCCAAGGGGCTTTGTATTCCCATCCATGAAAGTGTGACAGTTAGGAAAACCCCCACAGGGTTGCTCTACCTGCTCTTGGAAAGCATTAGTGCCACGCATTTCTTTTTGTTTGTTTTTTTAGGCATCACTGCCCTCTGGTGGTGGGAGTAGGAGGCCCAGCCTTTGCTCCTGTGGAGCCGCTGCTGGAATTGAACCTCCATCCCAGTGGGCCGCAGTCCCGCGCACAACCACTACACCACCGGGGATGAGCCCCACTGGGGCCGTTTCTATCCTGCCCAATCGCCTTGCCATGACTCAATCGACTCAATGGCAGTGAGTTTTGAGTTACTTGCTTTACAAGATGAGCGGCCATTTGACTCCCAACCAAGGGCAAGCGTCAATGCCTGTGTTTAAATGATACCGTTAGGACATCTGATTTATGCCCGAGTTTACGGCTGTATCTTTGACGGGGAATGTGGCACGCTGCAGTTGTACAGGGCCCTCCCCTGCCTTGTGGCATTCTGAAGTCTGGGCTTACTGTAACCTTGGCCACTTTCACAGGGCACGGGGTTGGCCACGTGGGGCTGGTGCCTGTCTTTGAGGGGAAGTCCTGCTCTAGGCATTTTCATCTTCATGAAATTGCTGTGCGTTTCGGGCATTATTCCTGTGCATTTGTCTGACTTGAAGTAACCAATTCATAAAACCCACTCAGAAAATTAGCAATGAGTGGTAGATATTTTCTCTGTGCGTGTAAGTTACCAAGGGGTTCCCTGGAAGGTTTCTTTAGCTTTCACGTTCTGGCTTCCTATGACCATTCAGATATGAGTTGCAATAGTATTGTACGATTATTGTGTGGTATGTTAATCACAGGTCAACATTTTAAAATACGACCCGCAAAATCGTCACACGAGAATTAGAACATTTGACCCGACATTTTCTTGCAAAGACAAAATAAATAATGAAAAAGACTTCTTTGGACATATTCTTCCGAGACACCTCCCTAGAGAAGCAGCATGCTTAGAAAAGTAGTGGGTCAACCCCGAAAGAGGAAGACCCCCTACATGATGGATTGACCCCCTGGCGGCAGCAGTGGGTGCAACCATGGCAACACTTGTGAGGCTGGTCAGGGACAAGCAGTGTTCTGTTCTATTGTTATGAATCGGAGCTGACCTGTCAGCACCTTCAGATGAACAGGGACACATGGGGGGGCGGTGGTGGTGAGGTGAGACTTTGCTTTGTTAACTCACCATTGACAAGCCAGTGCCAGGATAGATAGAACAGTCCCTGGGGGTTTCTGAGACTGTACCACTTTAGGGGCCTAGAAGGCTCCTTTCTTCCAAGGAGCTGCGGGTGGTTTTGAACTGCAGGCCTGATGATTGCCGCCAACTCATAACCACTTTGTTACAGACCCGGATGGGTTCTCCAGTGTATTCCTTGCTGAGTGAAGGGACCATCCTACATTGGGGGTTTGTTCAGGGTGTCAGGACCAAAGGTGGCTCTGTCTGTGCTCATGCTAAAACTCGTGCTTCCTCTGTGAGGTGTTATGGACAAGCCCTTCGGGGCTGTGTATTTCCTGGAGCTTAGGCATGTGGTAACTGAGGGGGGCGTTTCATTTATCTCGGAGGGGTGGATGCAGGGTTATGGAGCCCAGTATGAAATCCAATATGAGGCAGAAAGTCTGTGTGTAATTGAGTGCGTCCAAGCCTTGTTCTTCTTGATAGTAATGAAATCGTTCAGAGTATAAAAATAACTTGCAAGTTAAGTAATTAGAGGAGCTTTAAAGATAGTGTGCTCACACTACTTGCTGGGCCTTCTTTCCTCTGGATCAAGGTTCTTATGATTTTCTAGTTTGGCCCATGCCCATATTTTTGAACAACTGGCTTAACTCTCGGTATACTGCCACACAAGGTGTGTGATTGGAAGGTTAAAGGGTGACAGAAAGAACCATGAATTATAAAACACAGTATGCTATTGTGGGAATAGTAAGCTGCTTCGAGCCCTGGCATTTTTCTCCCTGACTGCCTATTATCCTCAACATATCTTATTTCCTAGTATTGAGGTATGAATCTGATTGTAAAAAAAATTAGCATTTCTTATGCGAGGGCAGCAATTTGTGTCAGATTTCAATCTATTTTGAGTGAAAACCAATGAAGCCTGGTTGAAAAATGGCGAGTAAATTGCTGTCCTAATCAAGCGAAATCAAGCTCTGAGCATATGGTGGATGGCAAAATTCCATCAACCTTCTGCCCCAAACAATCAGTTCATCTCTTTCAATGATGGAATGAGGCAGGGCTTGTCTCTTCTTAGAAAGGCTTGAGAGTTGGCTGCTAAGAGTGGGGAGGAGATGTGCTTAGGCATTATTAGAGTGATCTGGGTGACAAGGGGAATATAAATAGAAGGAAACTCACGATAATAGCCCTTGGCACTCAGGGCTGCTTTTCATCTTCAACGTCCTTTACAAATATGGCTCCCCCAAATACCCTTGGCTATTCTTGGCAGGTCACTTCTTTGGAAAAATGGAAGCAGTGGTTTTCAGAGATCCAAGTTTTGGTCAGAAATGGGGTGGATGTCCATCCTTCAGAATCCCCTGAGATTTTTCCTTTTGCCTGACATATTTTGACAAGTCTTACGTTTCCTGGGCGCATTTGGAAATTCCTGAAGTGTGAAATCAGGCAATTTTCCCTTCCTGATTCAGGCACGGTAGATTTCGAGGGGATGGCCAGAGCACCTCCAGAGTTTCATAAGTGTCTAGTTTTATTTTCTATTGTGATTATACTTTCTGGGTTGTGTTGCAGGAAAAGCACACAGCTGCATTTCTCCTGGGTTACAGTTGTAAGCCTGAGATAGGAGTTGTTAACCCCCAAAGCCCACTGCCATCCATCCAATCGGTTAGGACGCCTAATAACCTCCAAAGACAATAATGGAACCGTTCCTTGATGTCCCTGAGACTCTAAATCTCTAAAGAAGCAAACTGCCTGATGTTCTTCCCATGGAGTGGCTGGTGGGTTTGTGGCTCATGCTTAACCCACTGCATCACCAGCGACCCGTGTGGTGGTGTTTACAAAAACTCGTCATTGACTCAATGCCGGCTCAGCAACTCCATAGGGCAGAGTAGAGTTGACCCTGTGAGTTTCGAAGACTGTAACTCTTTGATGAAAATATAGTTTCTTGAGCTACTTTAAGCCAGATCAGTTTGAAAAGTCTGAGTTATCAGGTAATTTTAAAAAGAAATATACTGTTTCTCTTATCACTGGTTGGATGAGTCCTTTCTAAACAGGAAGCTCGTGGGACACTGCTATAATGAAGGAACATAACAGTGATTTCTAATGCTAAGATAGCTTTGTTATTATG
The DNA here is from genome assembly GCA_004026705.1 of Nesogale talazaci. Classification (NCBI taxonomy): domain Eukaryota; kingdom Metazoa; phylum Chordata; class Mammalia; order Afrosoricida; family Tenrecidae; genus Nesogale; species Nesogale talazaci. Next base: position 15,546 of record PVJH01006256.1, read on the forward strand.
ATGTAAAGTTTTACATTTTCACAACAGTTTGGTTAGTTCGACTCATATGTACTCATGAACACACAATGCTAGTTTAATGTTTTATTATGTTCGGTAAAACAAAATTACGATGTAAAGATGGCATATTTATCAAGACTAAAGGGAACTTACTGACCTTCATAAATGGTAATCTAAAGTGGGATTTGACATATATTTACTGCTTTAGATTTAGAGGGATATGTTCCTGCTAGAGAAGGAACATATATGCCAAGTCTCAGAGGAGAAACTGGCAGAGTGTGTTTGGGGTGCTGGATTCGAAGACAGTCACGGCCCTTATATCCTGGGATGTGGCAACTTCTTTTCTGTGTAATTTGACAGGACGGGAGAGCAAAGACTTAAAGACGTTTACCATTTGGGTTTCCTATCACATAACAACTGAGCCAGGCCACTTATACAGATAGTGAATTCCACAGTCGGTAGTCTCTACTCTTGTGCTTAGAGAGATCAATCAGCTGTACAATCTTCTACTCTTAAAAAATAAATAAACAACAGAGTAGTACCAAACTTCCGAGAAAAGCAGCCAATATGAAACCAACAACAATTGGCAAAGAAGCAAAAAAAGAAACTTGTATGAAGTGGGAAGACTAGACACACACACACACACACACACACACACACACATACACCCTCAGAGGGGCACTAGTTTAAGGCTTGGGACACAAACCCACCATATTGTCTGCTCCCATGATGAAGCATTTTGAATCATCAGCCCAGAGTTGGATGATTTTACAGAAGTAGTTGAACTTCCAGGTTGGCCTGTCTTCCCCTGGCATCACAACAGTACCCCAAGGATTACCACTCTGGATTTAAAGATGATATCACTCATGAAGATGCCTATTGAGAGCAAGAAAACTGTCTTAGAAAAAGATCATTATTAGCCTCAGACTGAGGAAGGAGGGAGGAGGGAGAGAGAAAAAGAGAGAGAGAGAGAGGGAGAGAGAGAGAGAGAGAATGAGAATGGGAGGGAATGGGGTTGCGAATAGGAGTAGTAGTATTGTGAGCCAAGGAAAAAAGCAAAAACTGAAACATTAATAAAGCACTAGATTTTGGCTTAAACATAACACTTGTGAGGATAAGGCCAAACTGTGTGGTGTATATAGGATGGCTGAGAGTTGGAACCAGTGCAATACCAGCACCTAACCACCACTGTCTCCTAACCAACACTGTCTCCACTACCACCATCAGCACTACCACCACTACCACCTCCACCTCTATCCCCACTCCCACTACCACCACTACCACCTCTATTCCCTTTCCTACCACCACCACCTCCACCTTCATCACCACCACTACCACCTCCACCACCTCTACCTTTTGGTTAGTATTCCAACTCAAAGGAATCTTATAGGACAGAGGAGAACTGCCCCGCATGGTTTCTAGAGTATCGTCTTTGCAGAAACATACTATGGTGTCTTCCTCCTGAGTGGCAGGTGGATTTGAACCATGTAATGTTCCATCTGAATGTTGGTACCACTGTGCCACCAAGACACCTTCAAAAATTAGTATGCAATATGGTATTATCCACAGATATGGAAATGAATGCCCAAACCATTAGCTACAAGAGTTTTGTTTATTTATTTTAAAAATCATTTTATTGGAGGCTTGTACATCGCTTATCACTATTCATACATGCATATATTGTGCCAAGCACCTTTGCATGTCTGCTTGCCATCATCATTCTCAAACCATTTGCTTTTCTGCTTGAGCCCTTGACATCAGTTTTTCTTTTTCTTTTTTTTGGGGGGGCATCACTGCTCTCTGGTGGTGGGAGTAGGAGGCCCAGCCCCACTGCTGGAACTGAACCTCCATCCCAGTGAGCCGCAGTCCCGCACACAACCACTACGCCACCGGGGCTCAGCCCTTGACATCAGTTTTCCATCTTTTCCCATCCTACCCCACCCCTGCTTTACTAATCCTTGATATTTTATAAATTATTATTATTTTGTCATGTCTTACACTGCCCAACATCTCCCCTCTCCCACTCCCCCTCTGTCCATCCTCCAGATAGGAGGCTATGTGTAGATCCTTGTAATCGGCTCCCCCTCTTCACCCCACCTTCCCTCCACTCTTCTGGTATCTCCATTCTCACTCCTGGTCTTGAGGGGTTCATCTGTCCTGGGTTCCCTGTATTACTAGCTCCCGTCTATTCCAGTGTACCTCCTCCAGTCTAGTCGAATTTCTAAGATAGAATTGGGGATCATGATAGCTGGGGGAAGGAAGTCTTTAAGAACTAGAGGAAAGTCGTATGTTTCATCGTTACTACACTGCACCCTGACCAGCCTGTATCCTCCCTACGACCCTCCTGTAAGGGGGTGTCTAGTTGGCCACCAATGGGCCTTGAGTCCCCACCTTGCATTCCTCCTCATTCCATTCTTAGTGATGTGATTCCTGTTCCTTGATGCTTCCTGCTCCCTTTGACCCCTTGTGATCACACAGGCTGGTGTGCTTCTTCCATGTGGACTTTGCTGCCTCTGCGATAGCTGGCTTGTTTACTTTCAAGTCTTTAAGACCCCAGATGCTAGAAGAGTTTTGAATGGCTGCCTGTGGGAGTAGGAAACAGGAGGTTGAGAAAGACCAGAGCTTACTGATTTCTTTCTTTTTTTGTGTGTGTACGTGTGTGTGTGTGTGTGAGAGAGAGAGAGAGCTAAGCTTGATATAGTGATTTAGCGTTTTAAATTACATACAAGCTCAGTTCTGCAAAGAAGTTCTGAGAAGAACTATGGTTTACGTCATCTAATTTCTCCTTTCACAAATGAGAAAACTGATGTTTGGGGAAAAATGTGTCTAGAGACTTTATTAAGAGACCATCTTAGCTATGAATAATCAACATTGTAGCTCTTTAATATTGAGTTTCTGATTGAACGTTCTAGGAGAACAGGTATGGCCTACATTAGGAAGATGGTAAAGTTATTGGCAAGATTATTGGCATTGTAGAAAGTTTCTGCAAATTTATAATAAGTGAGTCTCCTCTCCATGTGTAAGTGACTTTGTAGAAACATTATGTTTTCTAGTTCACTTAGGATAGATACCTTTAGATGATAAAATAACACCACCACTACCAAAAACCTTTGAATGATCATGTTATTCAGAGTGCCCTTGTAAATGACTAATGAGACGAGCTGTGGCCCGAGTGCAGCAGAAGTTTAAAAGGCAAACATAGAGTTTAGCCTCATAGGTAAATAACGATATGTGTTAGCTGGTAGTACCCCAAAGTATTTTTGTTGTTATAGCTAGCTATAGGTATATTTCTATATAAAAGATACATTTCTACTGAAACACTGTGCAAACGGATTGTAGTCAGACACTATGGTGTCACCCTCTCTGACAATGTCACCTGGCACAGTCTGCGCCCCTGGATTCCCCAGTGATACCACTGACCCCAGTTGTCCTGGGTCAGAAATTCCGAGGGTGAGACCCAGCAATTTGTGTTTTGATAAGGTGATTGATTAGGTTTTCTAGTCCCTAAGAGTGTTATAGTCTCAGAAAGCCACAGGGGGCGCTATGAGTTGGCATCCACTGGATGGAAGTGATTTTGGTTTCAGTTTTTTGGTGATTCTGATGTACCTTAGAAGTCTGAGAACCACTGACAGTTGATGAACTTACAGGTAGTGCTGACCTTTCACTTTCTGGAGTTGGCACCCTCGTGAGTTTCTGTGTAATGATGGATTCCTCTGTCATTCTCCATACCTTTAAAATCATGGTAGTCAGCTGGGGTTTTCAAACAAACTTAGACAGTATTACTGGTAAAAATTTAGAGCATTTACTACTCAGTTTACCATCATAATGTAAGCTTGTGTGGCAGTCACATGTTAATTTATGTTAATTTCATGATTGAGATGTAGGGGTGGAGTCTGGCTTGTTAATCTGGAGATAGCCATTGAGTAGCCAATGAGGCCTCTGTGTGGGCATGACTTTCTCCTGATAGGTTTGGGAAATCTCATGATATTTCTCCTGTGGAGATGAGAAGATATCTTCTCAGTTGTTGGGAGTTAGTCTTAGAGACAACGAACTACAGACAAGACAAGATGGCAGCATCAGAGGAGCTGGACCAGCCGGAGGAAAAGCCACACAGCCTTGCTCTGATGGAATCAGACCTCTAGAGCTGGAGAGGCCATGTGGAGACCCCTGCCAGTGCTGAGTTGCTTCTACCATCACCAGATGCTCTAGATGGACCTTGAGCCCTGAAAGCGAGGAGCCCTGGGGAGACCCCTGCCAGTGCCGGGACTCTGCACTCACTGGCCTGTGACTTCGTGAGTCAGAAAGAGACTTTATAGACTGGTATTGGGGATGTGGGCTACTATCGGACTTATGACTTTGAACTGGACTGGGTTGGGATGCTTTCTCAATGTCCCATTCCTCTTGTATATAAACCTTTTCTTTATATCCATAGGTTTATCTATGAGTTTGTTTTTCTGGTCTATCTGGACTAACACAGCATGTTAACTTGTTTGTAATTAAGACACACATGGGCCGAGTAGATCTGCCTGTAGGGGTTTCATGGCTGGGACCTTTCAAAGGCAGCTTGCTCAGATTGTCCGGCCTGTCTGCTTAGGTGCCTCTACAGGAGTCTGAACCTCCAAACTTTCAGCTAGTCATAGGCACCACACAGACCTGTTCATGCCAAAACAGACCTGTGGCCACTAAGTTGATTTCCAACTCATGGTGAGCCCACCTTGAAAGATAGTTATAAAAGAGCACAGTAATTTGAGGTACATACATTCAGATTGAGTGCCCATTAGTGACCCAGGGTTAGAGTAGTAAAGACAAGATAGATGCTTCTGGGGCAAGTAGAAAATGTTGACTTTTAGAGTTCCAGCTGCCTCATGCGTGGGCTTATGCCAAGCAAAATGTGTTTAAACCTGTCTCTGTGATCAGTGGATAGCTGCAGATAAGTTTTTGAGATTTGCCTTTGTTTCAAGATATCTTGGAAAAGAAAAAGAGTCCATTAAGTAAAATCAGTAGCTGAGCTAGTTAAATTGAAGGTAGCTGTTGGGTGAGTATAGCAATTGTGTTTTCACCCCCAGAGGTCATCTTGCTGGCTTTTTTGAAGGACACAGAATAATCACAGAGGGTTCTGATGAAAAAGATCTTTGAAAATGGAAACCTGCCTTGGTGATAGAGGACAGGCAATTTATAGTGAGGCGTATTTTCTCACCGTCTAGTGCACCTGCCCTTTTCTTGAGAGCAAACAAGGGCCACCCTGCCTGTGTCCGCCCATCTACTGTACAGCCTCAGTCTTGCACTTCCAACTTCTTTTTATTCCCAGCATTCAAAGTACGTTGGAAGGGACACAGTCTGAGTCTCTGAAGGACACCCACACTGTAGCTTGGATGTGATATCAACCCAAGAAGAAGAAATTCTTCAGGGAAGGGTTAGAACAGGGTGGGGAAATATTCGTAAGAGTCACTTGAATATTTATAACATCATTTATAACAGGCCATACAAACGTATCAGCTTAATTAGCCTGCTATATTTGGCCAAATATTTAATAAACTCCTCCCCTAATCTGATGCTCCTGCTGCTTCCCTTTGGTAAAGCACTTGATGTTAACTGGCCTCGATGATTTCTCAAGGCTTATGTGGCCAGCGGTGAGGTGGCCTTGACGCGATGGCAGTGAGCTTGGTTTCTGGTGCGGCCATCAGGATACATGTTCCCCACTCCTGGGTTAAAGAGACAGAAAGACCACTTTCAGAAGTGCAAAGACTTGGAAGATATATTGAGAGTCAATAGCGTCACACTTTGACATTTGGGTTTAATAAAGCTCTGTGATCGGTTTTTTTTTTTTTTTTCAAGATTTCTGTAGTAATGCGTTTGACTCCCCCTCATATTTCTCTCTGAGTGAACACAAGTGCTTGTATCTTTTGCTCCCCTCTTCTGGAGGTGGGTGGAGGCTAGGAGGGACTCCTTCTGCATGACAGGAGGAATGGCCAAGTGGGACTGGCCAAAGGCTAGCCCTTGTCTTGAAGGGTGTTGTCTGGAAGTTGATAGTGTTCATTCCACAAACACCCCACTGATCAAGTACATTGTGTTAGGGAAATAGCTAACTGCAAGGAAAACAGAAATGTTTATTCTGGCTACCCTTTCTGCAGTTAAAGGAGAAGATGGATATTGGGGGTGAGGGGTAGGAGGGAGGGCAATGAACAGTCTCCAACCTAGAGTAATTTTTATCTCTGTGCATGTAAGCATGTAGCTGATCACAGTAGAATGTGTTATGATAATACAATCATAAGGTTGCATTCCCAAGCCCAGTAAAAATCACCGATAGGCCTTTGTAAACCTACCTCGTTCGACCCCAAGTTTAATTATTACTCAACTAACGCTGATGCATCAACAATAGCCAGAGTTCTTGTTTCTATGAGTTTTCTCATACTTAAACCAGCAGTTAGCTGAATTGAAGCATTATCTTGTAGTTGTGAGAGACCGATCTATAATAAAGACAGGTTAAAAGCCACCCAAGGGAATAGTAGATGTATCCAATGATGTGGTGCAATTATCACCTCAGACCTGCACCCCACAAACTATTTGAGCATAAAATTCCTCAGATGATGAAAAGTTAAAAGTGAAACTCAAAAAAAAAGTTGAACTTTGAGCATCTGACTGAGGAATTTTTGAAAAAAATCTAAGTTCTAGCCTAAAGAAAGGGAATTGGATTACCCGAGTAAGTAAAAAACAAATAAATGTAATTCTGTATGCAAAAAGAGCCTTATAAGGAATGCAGAGAAAACAGCTTGCAAGATATAATATGAAGAGTTCTTAAGAGTTCATAATAAACAACAGTTAACACTGGGGAGGGATATGAACAGAGAGATCACATGAACATTGTAAATTGCACTCGCAGGATAACAGTGTTAAATATACAATTGAAAAAGGCAAAAGGAATAGTATTTGTGACTGTGGGCAGTGCCACATTTAGACAAACAGTACCTTACACTGAACTGAAACATTAACTGTGAGTATAACAGTCTCAATGGTATTTTTTATACACCCAATTTTGGCACCTTGATCTCACTCCTAGGCTTCTATTTACAGGAAACATCAGCAATAGAAATAGAAGGTATGACCCAGCACTGTTTTTAATGATGAAAAGGAGAAAAAAAGACTTAGTGATAAACAGGGTGGGTAAATTAAGGTTTATTTATTCAAGAATTGCACAACTATTTAAAGTACTGTTTCAAGGAATTTTAATTCCTGAAATTAAAATGCCAGGTAAGTAATGCTGAGTGAAACATGGATTAAAGTTCTAAATTCTGCATAAACTTTTAAAAATAGAGAAATTCTCCAGAGGGAATATTAACATAAAAGTGATTATCCCTCGGGCTTAGAATTACAAGTGGTTTAAATTTGTACCTCTATCATTTAATTTTCCCCAGATTCCTATAAAGGGGTTGTTTATATTTTTGAGTAAGGACAAAAGGGGACAGAAATGAAAATGTGAAAGTGTGACTCATTGTTGGTAAGTTAAAGAAACTGCAGTCCTGTAGGTTGACAGAAACCCGAGTGGAGTATCTCTCTGCTCCCACAAAAGCAATCAGATTTTGCGGATTTAACTCTGCTACCCACTCAGGTGGCTTTCTTTCTGCCACCTGCGAGTTCTGTGTAAGGTGATTGCTTTCGTGGTTAGGTCAGTGTCTTATTGTAAGATATCAGATTACCTTTCTGTAGTGTTTGGGTAGAGGCAAATGAATAGAAATTCAATCACTAGGGACCCATAAGGGCGTTAGCAAAATGTTCTCTCACTTTCTCTTTTTAAATACATAGCATTAACTACCACCACTTAATTAATTTATTAATGCATACATGCATGAACTTGTCTGTATAGAAAAATTTTGTGTCTGATTATGGCGTTGAGGTGCAGTGATTTTCTTGAACTTGTGGTGGTGAAGAGTGAGACTATCAATTACATTGTAGGTGGTTCAAACCCACTGCAGGAGAAAAGGTTAGGAAATGGAAGTTTTCACAGCAATGCTCTCAGAAATATTCTTCTCCAAAATTCTATTGATAGAAAAATGTCCGCTGAGCCCCGGTGGCGTAGTGGTTGTGCACGGGACTGCGGCCCACTGGGATGGAGGCTCGATTCCAGCTCCACGGAGCAAAGACTAGGCCTCCTACTCCCACCACCTGAGGGCAGTGATGCCCCCCCCCAGAAAAAAAAAAGAAAAGAAAAATGTCGCACATTGAATAGAAGTAAGCAGTGTGATAGTTGGAATGGACTTAGTGGCAGTGGGTTGGTGTGGTTTGGTCCAGTGTGGTAGTTTCTAGACCCACATAGCTTTCTCAGTGTCACTGAAGTTACGATGAAGTTCCATCTCTTGCATCAGCCACTTTCCAAGTCTGCAGTTGCCACGTGTGGCCTAGGAACGAGTGTATTGCGCAGTACAGACACAAACGTCGATCATTGCGGAAAGTGCTCATGAACAGCGGCAGTCCAGACGAAACCCATTGCTGTCCAGGCCGTGCTGACCCACAGTGACCTGAGAGGACAGACCGGAGGCAAGCTGCCACATTTATCTCCTCTGGAGTGACCTTTAGTGTAGCGGGAGAGTCCCTTCATCGCTGCACCACTGAGGCCACAAAAATAGTTCATAAGCTCCTAATAATTAGTTTTAGAAGGTCACACAGCGAATCTTCTTTCTTATCCATTTCCTTCCTAACCAGGCTTTACGTAGCTCAATGTGAAAATGATGTTCTCTGAATGGATCCCAAGTGGTAGAAGGAAAATTGGAAATGGTTGTGGCAGAGAAAAGGATGAATATGATTTTGAATTTCCTACTGACAAATCCATGAACTGAAGCCTGAGTATGGATGATAAACAGAACTAAATAGAACCGATGGTGTCAGAGAATGTGGGATTTGAAAAGGGCCATCGATTGCATCTTATCAAACTGTTTTGATTGATGGGTAAGGAAGCAGAAGTGATTTGCTCAAGCCACATAGCTAAATAGTTGCCTTCTTACTCCATCCTCTCCAAGTTCAAATGCCAAGGCCACATGTTTAAGAAGTTTCAGCACCTTTAGTTTTTCAACAGCTTTAAAGGCAAGAGGGGTCAATGACGGTGGATTTAACTTTCTGCTAGGTCACAAATGATAGTGAGAAACAGTCATTTGTCCATGAAAAAGTGAGTTCAGAACCTTCTTATACCTTTAAAAAATATTACTTATTTAATTAATGGATACATTCATTTTGGCACTTGAAATGATGCATATTATAAGAATCAAAAAAATCGGTTTGCTTTTTGAAAGTAGTCTTGTTTTGGGTTGTGTTGTACTTAGGAAAAAGACTTGTTTTTCAAAATCTTTTGCAGATCCCCTGGAAGAATTGTCATCTATAAGACTAGGTTCTCTGGGCTGAGCCCCGGTGGTGTAAGTGGTTGAGTGTGGGGCTGCGGCCCGCGGGCGTGGCGGTTCAAATCCAGCGGCGGCTCTCAGGAGCAGTACTGGGTAGCGCCCACGACCACCAGAGGCAGTGATGCGCGCGCCCCCCCCCCCCAAAAAAAAAGACTAGGCTCTCCCTGTAAAGCCCCGTGAAAAAAGCCACTCATTGAAAGTAAATACTTCCATAAAATGATTTTTTATTCTCACTTTGTACACATGCACACATTTTAAAATCGAACGATCTTTTGCCGTAGGCACTGCATTGGCTCTTCGAGTCTTGGGGCGCTGGGCCATGGAAGGAGAGTGAAGTCATTTATTCTAGCAATCCTGATTAATGCTGTGAAAAGATAGTGTTTTCTTAGAGTCTTGAAAACCCAGAGGCAGATCTACTCTGTCCTACAGGGAGATTTCTTGACTAATGTGGTTCCCCTCCCACCCTGTCCTCTTTAAACACATTGGAATCCCCTCCTTCCTTTCTCTTCGGCTGCCTTGGCGCAGGTCTCCCTTGGCATTTTCTGTGTGACCCTCTCTTGTTTCCATTCTTGCCTGTTTCTCTCTGTCTTCCTTGTCTTCACCAAGAGAGGCTTTTCTAACAATGACCTGCCACTTCTCTCCCTGGATTACAATCTGCAGTGTCAACTTTCTGCTTACAGACAATAATGCTGCTTTTGATTCTCTTTCGTGGCAAACCTTGACTCCCATCCGGGCTCACCTTGCCTCCTAGCCCTTATCCTCTTAGTCATGTGTCATTTCCTGAGGTTTTACCTAAACCTAAGAAGCAAATATTCGGGCTGAGCCCCGGTGGGGTAGTGGTTGTGCGCGGGACTGCGGCCCGCTGGGTTGGAAGTTCAAATCCAGCAGCAGCTCTCCAGGAACAAGGCGGGGCCACCTACTCCCACCACCAGAGGGCAGTGATGCCCCCCCCCCCAAAAAAAAGAACTAAATATTCACAGCCATGTTGAGTCGATGGAGTCTTACTGACAGCAACTCCATAGAAGGGAGTAGAATTGCAGTTCAGTGTGTCGTCCACTGTGCCACCAGGGTTCCTTGGGTTTTACCTAGCTGACATCTAAATACTTGTAACGCTCCCTCCCCACTTGCTCTCCTGTACTTTATTTCCTGCTGTCCCCCTTTCCCGCAGACACTTAATGCCTTCCTGCACATTCTTTGTTTTTCCTTTCATTGGCTCTCCCCTCCCCCCTCAATTAAAATGTAATCTCCTGTGGGACAGATACTTAAAAAAATTATCCTCCGATGTCTTCCAACATGGAGGCTCAGTAAATATTTGTGAAGACGTGCATTTGATACTTCTCGCCTCTTTAACCCTGACCACCGTTCTTCATGTGGAGGCACCCCATCATTTTTCACACAGGGCTGCTATGCTTTTTTTTTTCCCCCTAAGGGTGCCCTTACCCTTGACAAATTTTTTTGACTCTCTGAAGTCTCATACGCCTTTATGCTGCTGTTTTCCTGTTGGCGCTTTCCTGATTCTCTGCAGCACCCCAGTGGGTCCTTCCCACTCTGTAGTGCCTATGAGTTTTATCTTGGGCTTCTGGACTGGACACAGCTATTGGTCTGAGTATGTACGTCTTTGACCTCAGTACCCACTATGGCTCCACTATGGGATGTATGATGATGCTCCCACTACGAATCAACTCTATTTCCATTGTATCGATTCTGCCTCATAGCAACCTCCCTGGTGGTTGTGAGCCAGAAGCTGGCAGCTTCATCTTTCTCTTGCCGAGCACCTGGTAAGTTTAAACTGCTGGCCTTGTGCTTGGCAGTTTAAACCCAATGCCTAACTACACTGCCACCAGGACCACTTAGTACTAACACAATGGAATCATACCTATGTGCACAACTCTGTTCAGTGTCAATTTGAAACAATGCTTCAGAATTTGCTAAGGAAATTTTAATATACTGGTAAGCTCAAGTCAACCTTTCAGGAGGAATGGATTTGAAAAACAAACCCATGAGCCAAAAAGCTACTGAATTCACTTTCTATTTTGTTGCATAATCTCCAGTAGATGTCAAGGTGTAGGTCCCTAACCCCCTTGGTATTTTAGTGTTATTTCTTTTTTATGTGTCTCCTTTCTTTTTTATGTGTCTCCTTTCCATCGCTTATTAAAAGGTGATCGTTTTAGATGTATACAAATAATAATTGCATTACAGGAAACCTGGAAAGTATGTGTGTGGGGGGGGGGGGGAGAGAAAAGGGAAGAAGAGAGAGAGATTCGCTGCCATCACATTGATTTCAATCACGAGTCTCTAATCTTGTAGGATAGAGTAGACTAGATCCTTTGGGTTTTTAGGCCTTAGATCAGGATGGGGGTAGACCAATCTTTAGAGCAACTGGTAGGTCCAAACCAATGACCTTGTGGTTAAAAGCTTAACGCATAGTCCACTTTGCCACCCAAAAAGTAAACTGCTGTTAATGATTCAATTCTAACTCGTAGGGACACTGTAGAACAGAATTGAATCACATTTTCCTGTGACTTGTTGCTGAGGCCGTCCGAAACTCTTGAAGGGTGCAAGCAGGCTCATTGTCCTCTTGCAGGGCAACTGGTGGATTTTAACTCCTGACCTTGTGGTTCGCAGCACTGGGCCACCAGGGGGCCTGGATGGAACAGATCAGAGGGACTCAGTGAGCCTACACGGGGGAATGATTCCGTTTTAGAAAAGGCACAAAAGATACACATGATCTGCTGAGACTGAAGGCTAGAAAGAAAGGTGGAGTCAAAGTGTAACTATCTGAGACAGCCGAGACAGTAAGCCACCAGGAAAATCTGGGACAGAGTCTGGAGTAAGAGACCTTGTTGACTACCCCACCTTTGTCTTAAATAAAGGACCACCTATTGCCTTAACTTAGCAGTGCTCACGGTGCACTACAAGCAGTTGTGACATTAGCATGGACAATGAACTGATTCTGACACAGATGATTTGTCATCCTAGTATCCATTGTCCCTAGTGTCATTACCAACAGAAACCCTATATTTTTGGCAGCGACACTATGCCCAACATGGAAGTCATGCTTTTTTCCAGTTTCCCTTGCAGATACTGGTATCAAACGAAAGCAAAAGTCATTGTGTAAACCCTCTGGGAAAGCTTTGTAAGGGAACTGACTATTGTCAGGGACTATTGCCCCTTCCCTCATTATCTCTGTCAACGACTAAGCATGTTCATGTAATGGCTGGAATGGCAGCAGTCCTCATGGACTATGCACCAGCCATGATGATGGGACCCATGAGTTAAATAGCAGAACAGAAAGGAGCCTGGGTCCTTTGTAACTGTCAAATCGTCATACATGTCTACCCCTGAACTTTATTTGTAGGGGAAAACAACAACAACATGGTTGTTATTAAAAAGGGGAGAGATCGGAACTGCGGCCCACTGGGATGGAGGTTCAATTCCCGCTCACAGGAGCAAAGGCTGGGCCTCCTACTCCCACCACCAGGGCAGTGATGCCAAAAAAAAAAAAAAGGGGGGGGGAGAGAAGGATATAAATTCATGTTTATAAAAAAATCACTGTAGGTGTGGAAAAAATGAAATAAAAATATATATGTCCCCCAAAATTAAAAAATATATATATGTACCTCACTAATATTCTCATGATTTATTTTTTGAGATGCAGCATTTGTTGGCTTTTCTTACCAGCAAGTTAGAGTTCCAAAGACTTTTGGGTAGTCCATTTGCTTTAAGCCCATTATTACACTACACGAATAACCAGGGAGTTACATACACTGATGGTTTAATTTCCCCCTGCCGAATCCTCTGTCTCTTCTCATTAAATCACTGTCATTGCTGTTGCATTTATTACATGTGATGGAGCTATGCTCACTAAATATCTAAGAAAAGCACACAGAGACACAGACACAAAATAAACACATGCAGCTCTCCGGGGGGTGGGGGTGGGGTGGGGGAGCAAAAGTGCTGCAGAGAACTGAAATAGTCCAACAAAGCCTTGGATTGTGGACAGCCTCTTGCCTACCCTCTGAGCTAGAGGTTTGCCTTCCTCTGTGAAGGTGTGACATTTGAGGCCTTGGAAAGGGGAGGAGGAGTCCTGGTGATGCAGTGGCTACGTCTTACACGGCTGATCCAACAGGTTAGCAAGTGCAAAGCCACCAGTCACTCTTTTTCTGGGGTAAAGATGAGGCATCCTATTGTTCTAAGAAACCCACAGGGGCAGTTCCACCTCGTCCCATAGAGTCAACTTGATGGCACTTGAGTTAAAGATAGAGGGGGCATTTGTGCAATAATTCCCCCCACTTGGTTATTGCTGTTTGTACACCCAGGGGGCAGTTTACACAGTGATGTTGAGCAGTGGTTGAATGCTCAACGGCTCATTGGGAATACTTGGCTCGAACCTGACATCCACTTAGCAGGAGGAAGATGTGATAATGTGTGTCTGTAAAGATAGTCATACACACTGCGCAGAAGGCCGTTCTGACTCGGGGAGCCCTGCAGGGCAGATTGGAACTGCTCCTCAAATGTTTCCGTGGCTGTCAGTCATTCCAGGGTCAGAGGCTTGGTCTTTCCTCCACAGTGCTGCTGGTGTGTTTCAAGCCCATTCAGCCCTGACAGACACTACGGCGTTTATACCCAGTCGGGTTGCAAAGTTGGACTTGATATCAGTGGGCTTGGTTTCCTTGTTGTCCTCATGCTTCAAGTATGGTTGTATTCCTATGTCCCATATCTAAGTTTCTTTTTTTCATGTGGTGCTAGGGTGCTATGGGCGTCATTTTTGAGGACACCATAATCCTTCTGGCACGTGTTCTCCCTGAATGACTTCTGACCATCCCTCTCTCTTCTTTTCTCTTTTCTGGTTGACTTGTGCTTGGTCCCAGGGCCTTAGGCAGATAGCTGCTGTCTGCTCTGTGTATGCTCTGAGATGCTCTCTGGTCCTGCATCATTCTCCCCGTCACTGATGTTTGTATCTTTGGCTGCAGTTTCTGTGCCAGTGTGGTTCACAGGGCTCTCCCTCCCTCTGTTTCACAGACACGAGGTGATGCCCTCCTCCAGCCAGTGATCCCTCTTTCTTACTACCAGTCTTCACGCTGCAGTTGCACACCCCTCCAAGTTCAAGGTCTGGTAATTTTCCTGATTGTTGATTTGGTGGCGAGTCATGAAAAAGAGTTAGTGGAGAGTCACTTCTGTTAGATAGAAATTCCCATCTGGTGGCTTCTCCAAGGGTTTCTGCCTTCTTTCTCTTTTTGTGCTCATGTCTTCTTATTTCTTCTGGAGTCCATGGGTGCTCCTGTCTCTTCAGTTCTCCTGGAGGCCACGTGTGTGCATCATCCCACTTCCTGTCCTTGTGGGCACAGGCTGGATTCATCCACCCTTTGCTTCTGCCCGTTCCCATTCTCTCTGGTGTTCACTTGTTGGCTGATGGATATTTGGCTAGGTAGATGCACATGCTTACCAGCAAGGAGTTTGTAGTCATATTGCAGCAGTGACTTGCTTCTTAAATACCAGTGGTGATCGAGATAACCTGGTTGGGACACTAAGAAAGTGAGGTGTTGCAGTGAACCAGCGAGTTCTCTTATCAAGAGTTCCCTCAATCTCCCAGGCAGCTGTGTGTGACCTCTGGGCGGAAATCGTCAGAGGCATGGCTGCCTAGACCAGGTGCAATGCGCATGCTCCTTCATGATGCTTCGCGTACTAGCATTTGGTGTGAGATAATGCATTGACCAAGTCAAACCTTCTTAAAACCTCTTTACCAACTAGACCGATGCCTTAAATAGGGGCTGTTTACAATGAAGCATCCACAAATTAACTGCATCACAGGATTCAATGGTGATAGATGGGAAATAACATTCCTTCTTGGAATTATTTAAAACAACAACCACAAGTCCCTGATAAACAAGTGGCCATCTAGCGGAGAAGTAACAAAGTCCGTATTGGAAGAAGCACACCAGCCTGTGTGATCATGAGGTGTCAAAGGGATCAGGTATCAGGCATCAAACAACCAGAATGAAAAAAAATCATATCAATGTGAATGAGGGAGAATGTGAAGTGGATTGCCAAAGCCCATCTGTAGGCAATTGGACATTCTTTTACAGAAGGGTCACAAGGAACAGATGAGCCAATACAACTTATGAAACATACAACTTTCCTCATTTCTATAATGCTTCCACCCACTATCATGACCTCAATTCTACCATACAAATCTGACTAGACCAGAGCATATACACGATTACAGATAAAAGCCAGAAACACAGGGAATCCAGGACAGATAAACCCATCAGGAACAATACGAGAGTAGCAAAGAGAGTAAGGGGAAAATGGGGCAAGAACGGGGGAACTGATCACAGTAATCTACATATAACCCCCTCCTAGGGGGATGGACAACAGATAAGTGGGTGAAAGGAGACATTGGTCAGTATAAGACATGAAAAAATAATAATTTATAAATTATCAAAGGTTCATGAAGGAGGGAGGGAGAGAGGGAAAAAACGCGGAGCTGATACCAAAATGTTTTAAAAATGATGATGGCTACATATGTACAAAGTGTTTGACACAGTGGATGTATGCATGGATGCTGTTAAGAGCTCAATGAGCCTCCAATAAAATGATTAACCAACAAATCCCTTAGTAATCAGTGTCACATGTAAGCAATGTTATGTTATGTTGTTTGTACAAGATCAAAACGAAAAGACTACGGGACTTTTCTACAAAATTGTTGAAGCCTCCTCATAAATATTAACTGCTATTAAAAAAGTACATTTTTTCCTTTAGATTCTAGTAATTCCTGTATATGCCTTAGTTTCTGATACTGTCTTACATTCCAAGATAGGAGAGGTTGGAGTTATTTAAGTCTTTATTAAGCCCTGCTTTGCACAACAATAAGTGTGCACTCATTGCTTGTCATAGATGAGTCTTCAGTGCTGGCAATTCCCCATCCTAGCTGTGATTTTTAAATTGCCAAACAAAGCACATTGTACCCACTGCCTTAGTTTGAACCATATGGCTCTCACATTTTGGGGGCAGCATTGTTGATCCTGACTTTTGTTCCACAACTCACATGCCTCACTTAGTTTCTGTTTTTAATTTGTTATTGTTGCAAGCAAACAGCAAAAGATACACAAATGAAACGATTTCTCTATGTATCATTTAGTCTATATGTGTCTTCAAGTTGTGTCACCCTTCTCATTCTCCCCACTCATTCCATCTATATTGTAGCATGCATCATGACTTCATTTCTGTTATCTTGCTTTGTAAGTATGTATCACATTTTGTTTACCCACTTGTCTGATGGACATTTATGTTGCTTCCCCCTGTTGGCTGTTGTGAGTAGCGCTGCAGTGAACCCCAAACCCACTGCTTTCCAGTTGATTCTGATTCCTAGTGACCTGATAAAGGGTTTCTGGAACTGTAAATCTGTAGAGGAGCAAATACCGTATATACTCGTATAAGCCAACTTTTTCAGCACACGTTTTATGCAGTGTTTGTGTTGCAGTTAGGTACCTTGGCTGTTATTTGGGTTAGCTAATGCTCAAGTATATATGGTGGCCACATCTTTCTTTTGTGGAACAGCGGCTGAGTTTGAATCAAGGACTTTGAGGTCAACAGGTTAATGTCTAGCCTACAGCACCACCAGGGTGAAATGAGCATTGACGTGCAGGTCTCTATTTGAGTCTTGGCTTTCAAATCTTTTGGGTACTTACCTGGGAGTGGAATTGCTAGGTGGTAGGGGCTTCCTATTTGTAGTTTTTTGAGGCACTGCCACCTTGTTTTCCATTAGGACTGTGCCCTCTAGTTTTTCCACCAGCAATAGGTAAGGATTCCAGTTGCTCCACATCTTCTCCATCATTTATCTTTGCCATCCTATTGGGCCCTTTTAACATTTTTGCTTCAGAAAATATAATCAGCCCACGTGCTAAGAGAGTATTTGCCTTTATCTTTTATTCTGTCAACACATGCTCTCTTAGTTGCTTACCGTTGTTCTGTATATTTGATTTTCATTTTGTCTGTGTATCTGCTTAGATTTGTAGTGGCGGGATGATTAGATTGATGTTTAATGAACCAGTTCAGGGATCTTCTCCATTTCTGTTCTAAAAGAGGTAGCGTCTTCCTTTTAATTTTGATTGAAAAATAGCTTTATCTCCTCCCCACAGTGCTTCCCATGGTGTTTTATATGTAACAGTCAATAATAAATAGGCACTGGATTAAATTACTTTGTGGTGTGCCTCGCAGTTTCTTGGTGACTTCTGACTGCAGTAGTTGTCAGTGTTCTCCCATACATACATGATCTTTACTGCACCATCAATTCTGACAAAAGCTCAAAATATTATCCAAGAAAATAAAGTCTTAATGGTGTGTGTGTGTGTGTGTGTGTGTGTGTGTGTGGTGTGTTTGAAGAAGAGTGTATTTGGTACTCAAATTCTCTATGTATAGGCATAGTTACAGTATTATTTGCTTCATCCTATCTTTGGCTGTTTTGCTCACATGAGTGACAATTCATTTGTGCAAAATAAAAGAGAAGGTGGAAAACCGCGTTGACCACATGGTGGGGTCTTAATCCTCGCAGTGTGAGTTACCACTGCTTGCTAATGACTGTTCCTGAGTCACTCATGGGCCCTGGCTGAATGCACTGGACCAGGGGATTCTTTGTGACCTGGCTGTAAATGTACCCTGTGCCTCACTCGTTGGCAGCATGCTTTGCGATTACAGGGGAAGTCTTTCACCCTTTTAAATCTGTAAAATGCACACGATTTGCAAATGTTGGCACTTTTAGCTGTGTTCGGGGGCTGGGGCTGGGGTCGGGAGGAGGGTAAGGAAAAGCCTGTAAACTGCCAGGATGTCTTTCTGAGGAGCAGGATACTCTGTGTTACGGTGCTTGGGAATATTGACGCTGGTAAAGGTTTGCTCCTTTGCAGCATTGACTATGCGGAGGGAACATTTTTCGTAGCCTTGCCTGCTGTTAACTTTGGTAGATTTGGAATTGAAAGAAAAATGTGACCCTTTAGAGGATGGTTTTGTTGTCGGCATTGTGTGAGATTTACTTTTTTATTCTTTATTACTGCTTTTTGAGATTGCAAACATTACATGGCACTGGAAATATTATGAGGGCGTGTTAGCAACTCTGGTAGGTTTACCTTATTTGGGGAAAGCTTAAAAAATGAATATAATTAAAGTGCCCTATTTCCCCCCTCCTTTAGGTCATTCCTTATGCAGGATGAATTAAGAGGAAAAGCTGCTAACTAATTAGGAATGAAGAGCAGTTTGCCAGTTTCCAACATGCAAGACCCTTCCTCTTCACCGTTGGAAAAACACAACTCCGCCAATGGAGATCTGGATTCAGGTAGGAATGTTCTGTAGATCCACCTGGCTTCCTGATGCATTGACTCATATCTTCTTGAAAATATTCTGGGGACCACGGGCATTATTGTGAGACCTCACATACCACCTGCTACTAGAATTTGCTCCTATATTTATAAGCATGTAGCAGCTTTAAAGTTACGCAAGGTTTGGTTCAAAATGGATATGTCCTCTGGAGCAGGCTGGATTATACTGAGATGATAGATGGTTTGAGAATCTCAGTCCACACACCCTGCTGGATCAAAGGGGTGCTCAGTTCTACAGAGGAATCTGCATTTCAGTGCTGCCATCTCAACCTGGAAGTCCAGGGCTTTCCAGGCAGGGGCAAAGCAGAGGTGCTGGGTAGGAGACTAACAATTCAATGCTCCAGTTCAGTGCTAGAAGCTCCTTCTACCCATTGGGAGGCAAGGAGTGTAATTCTCATCCATGTGCCAGGGAAGCGAGAATAGGGCCTGCTGGACCTGGGATGCCTCTTCCACCCAACCCCTCTCACGATTCTGGAGCTTGCAAAGTCCATGCTCGTAAAGAAGTGGAGGGCATGTGCATTCGTAGTGGAAAAGTGTTTCTTTTGTCTTCCAGGAAATAAAAAAAGAAGACTTTGACTGAATATGGATCTATTTCTTTTTTGTTGTTGTTGTGGACATCACCGCCTCTGGTGGTCGTGGGCACTACCCAGTGCTGCTCCTGAGAGCCACTGCTGGATTTGAACTGCCAAGCCCACAGGCCACACTCCCGCACTCAACCACTTACGCCACCCGGACTCAGCCCCAAGTGGATCTGTTTCTAAAATGTTATACGAAGGTTTATTTTTAAAGGATTTGAGGAAAAAAAACTTATTTATATAGGAAAAAATTCAATAAGGACTTAGCTGTCTGGATTATAAATATTTTAGGTCTGGCAAAGTCATGTTAAAAAAGTAAACATTAACTCAGTTGGGTATTTGACTGCTGTTCAAATGAGATGAGTGAGCAGGACTGGTGGTCTCGCCATTGTCTCAGAGAATTTAGAAAGTTTGTCTTCTCATTTGGATGATACCAGTGAATAGTACAATTACAGCTTTCTTGAGGTTTTATTATATTACGTTTCATAAGTTTTATCTGGAGCCATTTCTTTACCTGAACAGAACCTGGAAACCCTGAGCGGAATGATTGCTTAGTGTTGAAACGTGTTAGGATTTGTTTCATTTTCAGCTCAGTCTGTCAGCACAGAAAGCAGGAGTGAGCAGACAAGTACTTTGAATAGTAGAGATGAACTTGAACTACTTTCCTGTGGACATGGGATGTGTAAATTCCTTTCTGACAGAGCTTAGTGCCTTGGCTAAGGATTTAACCTAGTCATTCTATGTCATTTAACGACAAATGGAAACTCAAACATTCTAGTTCATTGTGACCTTACAGGACAGGTAGAACTGCCCCTTTGGATTTTGAGTCTGGGAGTCTTTTGGGGAGGTGACAGTTTCACCTCCCTCAAAGTGACTGGTGGGTTTGAACTGCTGACCTTGTGCTTAGCAGTTCACTGAGTAAACCACTACACCGCCAGGGCTCCCTTTAACTCCAAATAAGCCTTTTTACAAAAAGTGTGTCTCGTGATTGCTAGAGTGAAGTTGTTTTTCCACTGTTGGAATCAAGGCTTCCGTGTATATTTTTGTAGACGACTGCCGCCGCCTTCTGCATCCCTTTCAGTGGTGTGGTTTCTAAAATTGGTTATTTAAAAGTCAACCACTTACCGCCTTTCAATTTTCTTGTAGTTGCACTATATCTATCAAGCTTAAGTAGCTTCTGAAACTCATTAATGATAATCTGTCATTAATGTCAGGAAAATAATTGTACTGATTTTCCTTGAAAATGATTCTATCTCGGGCTGAGCCCCGGTGGCGTAGTGGTTGTGCACGGGATTGTGGCCCACTGGGATGGAGGTTCAATTCTGGCTCCCAGGAGCAAAGGCTGGGCCTCCGACTCCCACCACCAGGGCAGTGATGCCTAAAAAAAAAAAAAAGAAAATGATTCTATCTCTTGTGTGAGGGAATATTAGAGCTTGATTTATGATATCATTGGCTGGGATAGGACATGGTGAAAGCCCATCACATGTTTATTAGTTCTTTGCTCTGTGTAGGGGATCACCTAAATCATGGAAGATGTTAAGATCCTGATTAGAAATACTAGATATAAGTAGCTCTGAATTGTCTTAACATTTTTGCAAAGAGATTTGCCTGGAGCTTACTAATCATTGTTTTTCTTTCCGCTATTGCAAATCTTTCACTGTTTCCTTGGGGTTGCCTTATGTACTTGTGCTGGGAGTGGACTTCTAGACTTACCACCAAGCTGCTGTTTACTTTAATTCATAGGGACAAGGTAAAGGAACACTTGTCCGGTCCTGCATTTTCCTTCACACATCGTAGCAACCATTGAGTCAATCCATTTCCTTGATAGTCTTCTTTTATGCTGACTTTACCAAGTCTTCTTTTTTGCTGACTACTAAGCATGCTGCCTTTTTCTAGGGCCCGAACTCTCCCAATAACATGTCTGTAGTACTTGAGACAGACTCTGACCGTCCTCACTTGTAAGGAGCATTTTGGTTGTACTTCTTCCAAGGCGGATTCTTTTGTTCTCTGGCAGCCCACTGTACCTCAGTATTTTTTTTCAACAGCATAATTCAAATGCACCAATAGTTTGTTCTCCCTTGCTCACTCTCTAGCTTTCCCATGGATATGAGGTGATTGAAAATACCATGGCTTAGGTCAAGGTCCCTTTTAGCTCTCCAAGTAACAGCCTTGCTTTTCACATTCCCTTATGTGGCGTTGTCTTCTGAATTGAGCTTGAGTTTCTGACAGCTCTCCGTCGATGTGCTACTGCAACCACTGTTGAATTATCTCTAGCAAAATTATTCTTACACGTGACACTGATGATATTGTTTGACAATTTCTGCATTCTGTTGGGTCACCTTTCTTTGGAATGGGCACAAATATGGATCTCTTCCCAGTCTGTTGGCCAGGTAGCTACCATATATACTCAAATATAAGCTGACCCGAATATCAGCCGTGGCAACGAATTTTACCACAAAACGGTTTATATATGAGTATATATGGTATTTTCTACATTTCTTAGACGAATGAGCACTTCTAGTGCTTCCTCAGCTTGTTGAAACATTTCAGTTAGTATTCCGTCAGTTCCTGGAGCCTTGCTCTTCACTGATGCTTTACTGAAGCTTTGACTTCTCCCTTCAGTATCAGTGGTTGCTTATAGACAACTTCATGAAATGGTTTAATATCAGATAGTTCTTTGTGGTACAGTGACTGTGTAACCCTTCCATTTTCTTTTGATGCTTTCTGCATCTTTCATTATTTTACATATAGAATCCTTGAATATTGTCACTTGAGGCATGACTTTTTTTATTCAGTTTTTTTAACGTGACATATGTTGACTGTTTTCCCTTTTGGGCTTTCTAACTCCTGGTCTGTGCACATTTCATTGGAGTACACTGTCTTACTGAGCTGCCCTTTGAAATGTTCTGTTCTGCTCTTTGAGTTCATTATTTCTTCCATTTGCTTTAACTGCTGTACATTTAAGAGAAGATTTCTGAGTTTCTTTTGGCAGTCACTTTGATTTTTGTCTTTGCTGTCTTTTTAGCGACCTTTTTCATTTTTTATGTTTGATGTCCTTGAAGTCATCCCAGAGTTTGTCAGGTCTTCTCTCATAAGTGTTTGGTGATTGCTCGCTTCAGCAGCACATATACTAAAATAAGTGTTTGGTGAGTCCTTGAAATGTTCTTGTAGTTCAAGACAGGTAAGATAGCCTCAAAATCTTATTTCATATTTCATGATTTGTTTTGATCCTCTTCAACTTCAACCTCAACTCATAAGCGCAAGTGATGATCTGCCACACAGTTGATTGCCATGTGTGTGCTAACCGTGCTCTCCTCTGTAGCCTCTTCCTACAAATACAATGTGCTTCTTGTGTATTCCACCGGACAAAGTCCGTGGGTACAGTCACGTTGTTGTTTAAAAAGTGTTTGTAATGAAGATGTTGTAGGTCTTGCAAAATTTGATTATGTGATCCCCAGCTTCATTTATATTATTATTGAAGCCTTGTTTTCTAATCTCTGTCCCTTCTTCTCTGTATCCAACTTTTGAATGCCTGTCACCAGTAATTGTCGACGCATGTTGAATTTCTTCATCACTACTTTTAGTGGTTGCTGCATAAATCTGAAGAAGTTTTATCAGCGAGATTTCCTTGAAGGCATATGGTTATCTGATCACAGCATTTATTTTAAGATAGATCTTCAAATGGTCTTCTTTTCTGCTTTTAAGACAGTTATTGATATATAACCATATCTGATACAATTCAATAGTTTAATCATATCAATAAGAATTTTGCAGTCATTAATTACCACCATTTAAGAACATTTTCTTCATTCCTGTACTCATTTTTCACAAGGAGTGGGATGTCAGTCCTCTTAAATTGTCACTTCTGGCATACCATATGATTGTCTGGTTCAGAATAGCTGATCCTAGACCTTTTCAGCTCACGAATACCTCGGACAGTGGTTTAGATGCCTGCATTTCATTTTTGACCATTTCCAGTTTTCTGAGATTGAGACTTTGCAGCTTTTTCTCCTCATGTTGAGTCGTGCCTCGTCAGTAAATGGAAGCTTTATTCCATCACACCCTTATTGATTCTACTTCCTTGAACTGCTTTTCCTCACTTGTTGGAGTGCCTTCCAATCTGAGCAGCTCATCTTTCTCTGACAATGTTTCACTGTTCAGAAGGTTTTCAGTGGCCAATCCTGCAAAAGCAGACAGCCTAGTCCTTCTCGGTAGACAGTCTCCTTTAAGGAAGAACTAGACCCATAGTACAGTCAAAAACATTGTGAAGCACGGAGGTTGGCTTTATTTACAAACAGCAACTTAATTGCATTTACACTATCAGTAATTTAAGAATAATTCTTTAAGTCGTTCAACTGTATTTTGCTGTAGGGTCATTTGCTTTGAAAGGAGCCCTGTCACAAACAATTACGGGTTTGGTTGGTGATAAAAAGGTTGGCAGTTCCTTTGGAGCACCTTGGAGGTGGCTCCCATGAAGATGGTCCCCAAGGAAAACCTGCAGGCTCCTTCTGCTCTGTCACTGGAGTCGATATAAGTTCAGGACTCATTAGTCCCTGACAATAATTGTAACAGTTCACTTTGAACCTGTAAAGTCATTTCACTTCTGGAGTCCACGGCGACTGTTTGGTTCTGGGCCAACGGTTGCCTGTTCAGAGGTGTGTAGTGTTTCAGTGCTGAGAAGTTTCCTGCTGGGAGAGTTTTCCAATGTGATTCCCATATCATATGTACAAACTGTACCATACTTACTGGTGCCATTGAGTCGTTTCTGACACAGTGACCCTGAAGGACAGAGTGTAACTGCGGCCCCTGTGGGCTTCTTAGACTGACTCTTTTACTGGCTTCCAAACTGTTGACCCTGTAGTTAGTTGCTCAATGTGTAACATGGTGCCAGCAGCCCCCCCCCCCCCGCCCCCTGCTGCCTGGCATCCAAGGAACAGCAGGTCTAGTGTCTGTGCTTCTAGTTCTGCAGCAGGCAGTCCTTGACATGCTCTCGATCTCTTCACAACCCCCAGGCAACAGCCACTTTTCTTCTGCCCATTTTAGGGATGAGAAACCTACTCATCTAGCCAGGTATAGTCACTTGGCAAATGTCTCGGCCAAGATTTAATCTCAGAGATCCTGGATGTGTGTGGAGTGTGAACTCTGGAACACACTTGGCTGGAAATCATCAGGACCTCCCTCAGACACAAGCATTGGTGCACACATGTGCCTGGGCAATCCACATCCCCGGTGCATGGAGCTGTTAGGACACAGGCAGAACTCGGGTTCTTTCTCCCTCGTCCATCACTTCTTCTCCCCCAGGGTGTCTCTGGTGACAGGACTGCATCTTCCTAACAATCAATCAGTCTCCCCCAAATGATTGCAGCTCTTTGGGAAATTTTTGCTCCCAAAGAATGGACAATCTTACTGCTCAGCTCTAAATGACAACACCAGAAGAGAAGATAGAAACAACAACAAGAAAAAAATCCCTCTTCTCATGCACACACAAACCAAAACAAAAAATCACACCACAGCAGACTCTTAGGGATTGGGTGTATTTTTCTTGAATTGGTTTGTTCCCTCCACCCCACCCTCTGCCCCCTTTCCAAAAAGATGAGCCCTCTGACATGAAAACTTCGGCTTGAAACAATGGAGAGCGAATCTCATGAGCAGCTTTCTTTGCCTTTCTTACCCCCCCCCCCCAGGAAATCTTGAATAAGAGTTGGGATCAATAACTGACACCCAAGTCCAGTAAATGAAATAGGCCCAACATAGAATTACTCCTCCTCCCCTGAGCACTCCCTACGTGACTGGAATGAGCGCGGGGCAATGAGGGAGCCTCTCCAGCCTGCAAAATTGACAGCGTTATCACAGGGCGCACAAAGAAGGCAAAAACAAATCTAAATTTGATTTCTGGAGTTCTGGAGTTCTCCAATTGCATGATAAAAGCAAGCAAAACAATATGCTGACATTATGATAAATAGATTTCTTGACATTATTTTTACAGGCCTTCTAAATATAATTTCCTGATGAAGTCTATAGATAAAGTGCTGTTGCAGATTTAGGTTGGGCAAGCCTCCATGTAAAAAGAAATACAGTGCCATAGGGGGCTGGATTTTTTTTTTTAATTGTAGTTATGTGTGTGTTTAAGACTTCTCCGATCGGAGTACTACCGGCCCTTTCATTTATTAAGAAAAAGAATCAATGTTCTTGGAAAAATCAGGTCCTTTATTCTCCAGGCTGGGAACTAATTCAGGGTGCCCCTATGATTTTCCTTGTTTTTGATTTTTCTTTGCAATCTCCATTGCCTCCCTTAGCTAAGCGAGTCTTCCCTGCCCCCACCCCCATCCCTCTCATCTAGTCAAAACATGTGATCATGTGGGTTGTTGGGATAGCTACAAAAACAAAACCAGAGATAATGAATTCACTGCCATCAAGTCAATTCTGACTCGCAGCAGTTCTCCAGGGCAGGGTCCAACGACGTGAGCTTCCCGAGACCGGACTGCTTTACAGGCGTCGAAAGCCTCTCTTCTTCCAGAGCAGCTGGTGCTTCTGTACTGCTGACCCTGGGGTAGTAACCCAACGTTGGTATGGACACACCACTGCCCAGCCCTTTCCTGGCCTCTTCTTCCCATCAGTGAGACTGAAAGAGAATTTTTTCTTGGGGGGTCAGGCCCGTCCTTGTGAATCCAGTTGTGGGATCTGCAGTTGGCCCCACCTCCTGCTTCGCTGTTCGCACTGCTATTTCTGTTCAGTACACTGACAAATGACCTCCTTTCTACAGCCTTGTGTTAGCATGGGCTGGCCAGCAGTAGTTGAAATAACCAAGATTTGTTTTCTTATTTCTCTTTTCACATTTGTAAAAATACCAAGCACATTGGCTTGCCTATGAGGAACAGCAGGTGTAGTATCCGTGGATAGTAAATGGTTCTGGGTTTGAGTGTTCAGTCTTGCAAAATGGGCCTTGTTTCAAATTGTCGAATTGTCTGAACAAGATTGCTATAGACTTACTGTGTTAGTCTGGGTAGACTAGAGAAACAAGCCACAGAAACACAAATGTGTATAAGAGAAAGTTTTATAGAAAAGGTAAGAAAGCATCCCAACTCAGTCCAGTCGAAGTCCGTAAATCCGACATTAATCCAGATGTCTGACATCGATCTACAAAGGCCTCCTCAAACTGCCAAAACACACACACTAATGCAGAATGCAGGAGGGAAGAGGAATCAGTGGGTGTGTAAGCATGTTCGCGCTTGCAGGGGTCTCCACGTGGCTGCTTCAGCACCCAGGGCTGCATCAGAGTAGGTCCACGTGGCTTCTCCTCAGGGATGTTTTGCAGGAAGTGAGCCTTGCCAGCTGAGGCGGAGAACTAGCTAAGGCAGCCGCACACTGGTTTGCCCATCGGAGAACAAGGAAGGCGAGATTCACGGAGCCATTCATCTCGCTGCCCTTCAGTTAATCCCACATGTGTTTATCGGCCAGGTTGGCACAGTGAACCTGAGCTATCACGCACACCTTGGTGGTACTGCTGCTTTGGTTCTAGACCACCTCAATAACATGAATAGTGCAATAAAGCAGGTCACATGAGTCTTTAGGTATATCAGTTCATGTAAAAGCTTTGCTTCTATTATACTATCATCTTTTAAGTGTGCAACGGTATCATGAAAAAATTGGCATATTTTGAGAATTACTAAATGTGGAAAAACAGCACCAATAAGACTTGTACTGGGGTGGGGTCCCACAAACTTTCCATTTTTTTTTCCAAAGCAAAAAAATCCCCCCAAACCCAAAAGTCCAAAGTCTCTGTCTGCAAAAAGGCTATAAGGTGAAACACCATAAAATGAGGTATGCCTGTTCTTGAAGTTTTTAGTAAGCCATTCTTTTTTCTATTTATTATGAAATAGTCTGGTCACATAAATAGCGTTTCTGTTTTCTGGCACTGGCTTGCTATTAATGAACAGCCTGTGTTCTTTTTAAATGGTGGGGGTTTCTTAGTAGCTTTTCATAGCCTGTTTTCAGTACATCACTGGGGACTGCCTCCTAATAGTTCATTTACAGAGGAGAAGAATTGTCAGAGTTTCCTTGATAAAACATTTATGGGTTTAAGAGGTTTATGAATCAGCTGTAAATATTTGCTCTGGGTTTATGAGACATCTACTCATAAACATTTTGTGTGTTTATGTATTGCTCATTGAAATGTCTTTTGAGTACCAGCTGCTTAGGGCACACACAACTGAGGAAATGTTATGCATGTTACAGACTTTAAAAGGGTCTATTGTGAGTAGCCTTAAATTTTGTATATGTCTTACTGTTGGAACAGCACAGTTAAAGCTGCTAGTCAAAGCACAGTTTTAAAAAGGAAAAAAAAAACCCAAGTTTCATTTTTTTTTTTTTTTTCACAAATCCCATTCTAGGTCTACCTGTAGGGGTACCGGTCAAGGTGTTTTCTTTAGACCAGCAGAGAGCAGTCTTGCGTTCTCATCTGCTCTTCGCACTGACACCCACTTGAGAGACAGAGCAGTTCCCTGACCACATGGTCAACTTGAATAAGCATGTGCTAGAGTCCCAAAGCACCTGACAGCTCATTTGGTTGGGGAAAGGGAGCCCTAGAGGTTACTCATTGGACTGCTAACCAGAAGGTCGGCAGTTCGCACCCGCCAGCCTGTCCAAGTGGGAATGTTGAGGCTGCCTGCCCCTTTACAGCTGTCTATCCTTAGACACACCAGGGGATTGTTGTCCTGTAGGTTCCCTGTGAGTCAGAATGAACATGGCAGTAGTGGGGTTTTATTTATAGTTATTTATTTATTATTGGGAAAAGAGAGCAGAAATGTAGTTTGGAATGACTTGAAGATTTATGGGCGTAACATTTGTGTGAAAATTCTTATAGCTAGTTATGTCAGGCATAAAAAGCTGCAAGACAAGGTGTCAGCATTGAGGTTCTAGTTTAGGTCTGAGCCTTGCCCTCCCCACTGCTTGGCAGTGATAAGACGTTCATCAAGGCCTTCTGCTCCAGAGTCCTGGCCACAGCTGGTAATGTCCTGACTGCTCAGTCTTTGTTTCCATGTGTCCACTGTGAAGGAACTAACCATTAAAACTCAGCAGGAGGGATCCGTCAGACACCACCCTTCGTTCCCTTGGGGCATCATGGTTAGGTTCCAACAAGTCAGTTCTGACATAGAGCAACCTTTTGCATAACAGAACCGAACTCTCCATGGCCCTATCCTCACCATGATTCCTGTGCTTTCAGTCCTTGTGGCAGTCACAGGGTCCATCCGTGTGTCCTGCTGTTTGGGGAGGATTGAGAGTGTGCAGAGGTACTGGGGGCGGCTCCAAAATGCCTGGCAGCATAGGACTGCCTTCTCATTGAGTTCCCCTTGCTTCCTCTTCTTGTTGTTGGCAGCTGTCGAGTTGGCCCTGACTCATGGGCACCCCAGGTGCTAAAACTCTGCCATCAGACTGTCTTACAGAAGACATTCATCAGGCCTCTCTTCTTCGGAGCTGCTGGATGGGTTTGAACTGCCAACCTTTTGAGAGCCACCAATCGTCAACTCCCTGTGTCACCCAGGCTCTTGCCTCGTCCCTCTCTGCCACTGCGTAGATGCTGGCTCACAGCGATCTTGTAGGACAGGGTAGAACTGCCCTGGGTATCTCTGAGACTGTGACTGATTACAGGAGTAGAAAGCCTCATTTTTCTTCCTTGGAGTAAAACTGGGTTTTGAACTTCAGACCTTGTAACAATCACTGCTATGCACCAGGCCTCAGCTGCTCTGATTTCCCTCATGGAGCATGCTTCTGTTCAGAAGGCATTGATCCCTAGGTGAACCAAAACGCTAGGAGCACCCAGGAAGCGTTTTTCTTTTTTTTTTTTAACCTTAGGTACCCTATTGATTCGAAATCATTTTATTTGTAACATTTGAGGAGGCATTTCTAAGCAACCCAGAGGTGAATGGTGAAATTTATGGTGAAAATTATGGTAACGGCCTTCCATCTTCTGTCCTTATAAAAGCTATCCTCTTCCATCAATTTCTGGAACTCAATAGAGCTTTACCAGATAATTACTTTCCCTGCCACAGTTTGAAAATCCCCGGTAGATAAAAGGTTGTGCTTTTTGCTGTGGAGTAAGCATTGGGCTACCAATTCCAAGCGGAGAGGTTCAAAACCAGCAGCCTCTTTGCAGGAGAAAACTGAGACTGTTTGTTCCTCTAAAGATTTATAACCTCAGAAGCTCGCTACTGCAGTGGTTCTCAACCCATGGGTTGTGACCCCTTTTGGGATCAAACGACCCATTCACAGAGGTCACGTGATTCATAACAGTGATGAAGTAGCAATGGAAATAATTGTATGATTGGGGGTCACCACAACGTGAGGAACTGTATGAAAGGCATTAGAAAGGTTGAAACCTGCTTCTACTGGGTGGCTGTCAGAATTCATTCCAAGGCAGTTGGTTTGGATTTTGTTTCTCACTCAAAGCTTTGTTTTTAGACCCTCCTCTTACTGATTCTATGTCTATCTTAATAGCCAGTGGTCTGTTAGTTTGTCCTAGTGTGGAGACTTGTGTCACGCCATCAGTATTTCAGATGCCAGCAGCGGTCACGCAGGATGGACAGGTTTCAGTGGCTCTTTCAAATAGACATAGACTAGGAAGAAAAGCCTGTTGATCTATTTTGAGAACTAACGCCAATGATCTGTGGATCACAACAGACTGTTGTTGGGTGGAGTACTGGAAGATGAGCCCCTCAGACAGTCAGGGTACACAGTGGCCACAACAGGGGCTTTAGTACGGCAAGGATTGTGAAGATGGCAACGTTGAATGTTGCTGTACATAGGATCCACAGATTTGCAGCAGCTAAAACATCTTTAATATATTGAAAATAGCACTTACAATTTTTTGTGGCCAGTGAAATAAAGCATTATTAGTTGAGGTGGGCTGCTAATGGCATGGTGATTTACAGCCTTGGACGCCCCAGGGAGCATCCCACTTGGTCCTGTAGGGTCGCTGTTCCCAACTGACTTGATGGCGATGAGTTTGGGTTTTGTACTGGGTTAATGGGTGAGCATCTAAAGGCAAGTCCAGCGGTTCAATCTGAACCAGTTGATCTTTGGAAGCAAGATGAGGCTTCTCTGCTCCCATAATGATTTACAGCCTCAGAAACTCCAGGGAGCCATTTTAATTTTAGGAGATGGTGGGTTTTGTTTGTTTGTTTCTCCCTTGCCAGCCATGAACACAGTTACCAGAGAAGAGAATCTAAACTTTGAAGTCCTTACTTGTTTGCTGCGTTGGACAGCCCTTCCTGCTGTACCCTCTTCCTGTGTAATAGCCCTGCAGACAGTGAAGTAATGTTTACAGCTAGCTGACTTCTTTCCTCTTGAAACAATGACAGAGCACTTAGGTTTTCTAGCCTTTAAAATACATTATCTGGTTCTTTTCAATTATGCAAATCATATCTTGTGTAAAGCCTTAACGGTTTGGGGAATTGCCTGACTTCCTTTAGAGACAGGGTTTGCGGGTCTGGGCAAAATGTAAAAGGCTTGCAATGGGGTCTGGAAGGAACTCAGGCCTTAAGAGCCTGCTTAGGCAGTTCCTTAGTGGTGGTGGCCTGTGACTCGTGATTGGGGCCACACATGTCCCTCTGGTTTTTGCTGGGGCCTGGGGCCTGGAGGGTACTGCCTGGGCAGAAGGCTGGCGTGCAAACCCAGGGCCCTGTAGGCACCAGGACTCTGTGGTGAGACCAGTCTGTCTGTTCTGTTGCTAACTCACCTGGTGTGGCCTCACATCTGAAAATTGGAATCCAATGCTTTGTAAAGTCCCCACCAGCGATCTATTTTATCATCCCTGCCTGCTGTGAAATGACTCCATGCAGGGGAGAATACCGGAATCGTCCCACTCCCTTGTTTTCAGGGCACCTTGGAAGTCCCTTGTCTATCACAGGGCTAGCTGGGGCGTTACTTTAAAGTGAGGGGCTTATTAGCCCATATGTCTGATGCCAATCTATAAAGTCCTCTTTAGACTCACAAAACACTTGCAATGATGCCAAATTCAGGAAGATCACAGGCCAGGAAGATCATAGACCCATTGGCATTGTAAGCATCTCAGTCCCGGCAGGGGCCTCCAAATGGCTTCTCTTCTGGGATGTCTCGCAGGGAGTCAGCCTTGTCGATAGAGAGTCCCCAAGGAAGTGAGCCCAGAGAGAGCACGTCTCCTGCTTCCAAGGAGAAAATACAGGAGTTCCCAGAATTCTCAGGAGAAAGCCATGCCAACACAGAGAACTCATCGGCTATGATCTGATTGACAGACCAGACTCCACCCCTTCACTCAATCCTCTCAAGTTTCAAATTGACACCAGATTATGTAAGCACTACAGTTGTCATCATTTTTTACTTGAACCCTTGGGATAAACTCCTCTTGCTCTCTCCCCCACCCTCAATTGAAATTCTTTCTTTTTTCTTTTTTTTTTTATTTGACAGAAGAAGGTTCAAGCTTGGAGGAAGTTGGCTTTAACTGGGGAGAATATTTGGAAGAAACAGGTGCAAGTGCGGCTCCTCACACATCTTTCAAACATGTACGTACAAGTGCGGTGTCTGCCTGTAGAGGGTTGGGGGTGAATTTGTAAACAGAAGCCAAACAACTGATGAGAAGAAGGCAGGAATACAAAAGAGAGAGAGCTCCAGCCTCGACAGAAACATGTTATGGCCACTTGTGGGCAGATGAGTCAACACGTAACACATCATCAATACCTTACGTATTTAGAGAGCGTTCGGCTCTCGGTTCGATTTCTCGGAAGTAATCAGGAACTGTGGAAGGTTGGTGGGTGATTGCTCCTGGGTCGCAGGGAGGGCGCTGGCCCTCGCTGCGGCAGCATGTCCAGGAAGGGGTCTCAGCGCCTGTAGGGCTGTCAAAAAGGCTGTAGTTGCCACCTTGTCATATGCTCTGGTGGCTCAGGGCGCGGGTGTTCCTGGGAAGGTGGGTGCTTGCACTCAACGTTCTGTGGGAGAAAGGGGTGGCGGTCCGCTTCCCCAGGAGTTGAAGCATTGGACACCCTATGGGCCAGTGCCACCCTGCCCTCGAAGGTGGCTGTGCATCAGAATCAACTTGGTGGCCCATGCCTCAGAGAGCAAAGTTAGATGCTGTTCTTGCCTTCTGGGCACACAACCCAGACCAGGTAGGCCAATTTGAATAAGTAAACAAACTAGAGAAGTGGGTGTGATGTGTGCTCTCTTATGAGTACCTAGCTTCATATTTTCAGAATGAACTGACGTTTATTTCGAAATGGGACAGAAACATGTTATGGCCACTTGTGGGCAGATGAGTCAACACGTAACACATCATCAATACCTTACGTATTTAGAGAGCGTTCGGCTCAAGCAGAAAGATCTCTCTTTATCCACATTATTTCTGTCATCAAAGTCTTAGAACACTTTTTAAAGCTAAATCGTGTCATTCATATTTACTCAGACAGGAGGTTTTGATAATAGAGCACTCATGAGGACGGATCCCAGAGGGATCCTGGTGGCCCTACGGGAAGTGCGATGCGGGTGCAGAGAAACTTGGGCTCTGGCTCCACAGGACACAGAGCCTGCGACTTTGGAGCAACCTGGGGCACATCTGTCACCTTTTGGCTACTGTGTGGAATTCAAAAGCCAGGATGCAGCTGAGCCCCAGTGGCGCAGTGTTTGTGTGCGGGACTGAGGCCCACACGGTTGATGGTTCGAATCCAGCAGCAGCTCTTCAGGAGCAAGGCTGGGCTTCCTACTTCCACACCCGGGCAGTGATGCGGGGGTGGGGGGGGGGTGGGGGCTGGGGGGGGGGTAGGAAGCCTGGATGTTGATTATTTCAGGAAAGTATTTCATTTTCTCCGGAGACTAAATGTTCTTTCCGATAGAAATTTAAGGCTTTACATTTTTTTTTTCACATGACTGACTTTCTAGAGCCCAAATTTTCTGAGGGATTCTGATTGCTTCATGGGAAATAAGATATGAATTTTGAGGAACATTTGCAGATAATTTTTATTTCTTGTTTTATACTGATGAAATTATAATGACTAGTTTATTATTCAAATGACTGATCACTCAGTAAAACCAAGGGCTTAATAAAACATAACAAAACCCCTCCTAGCACACAGTGATGCTGTTACCCTTCCATAATCTCCCTAACATTACATCTTGAGATGCTGTGATGATTTGGTGGTTTTCATCAGGCATTTTAGAGAAGTTGTCTGGCAACATTTTCCCCCTTCTGGACCAAGAAGTTTTTTCCTAGACTCCCTCCCTTTCTCTTTAATCCAGTCAATTTCCTCACTTCGGTTTCAGTCAGCATGCACGGTCCTTAGCTGAGTGCTCAACTTTTCAGGGTACAGGATTTTCTCAGGCATGAGTGCTGAGATTAAAAGTAATTTATAAAACCATCCTGTTCTTTAAAGCAACTCGTCGACGTCTGGTGTGCTAGCTTTGAAATGTTCTCTACAACCAGGATGGAAAGGTATTTTTGTTGTTGTTGTTGCTGGGCATTGAGGTCCACAGCCAAAACCCAAATCAAACTAACTGCCATTGATTCCATCCTGATTCACAGGGGCCTATAGAACAAGGTAGAACTGCCTCTGTGGATTTCTGATACTGGGGAGTAGAAAGCCTTATCTTTCTTCAGTGGAGTGGCTGGTGGGTTTGAACTGGTGACCTTGCGATTAGCAACCCAAAGCATATCCCAGTACACCACTGTGTTTCCTGCCTTATGTTTCTGTTGGACATTCTGACCTAGGCAAAGAGAACACCTAGCATAATAATGAATTTTCTGTGTTTTTGATTCCTTAAGGTTGAAATCAGCATTCAGAGCAATTTCCAGCCAGGAATGAAGTTGGAAGTCGCCAATAAGAACAACCCGGACACGTACTGGGTGGCCACCATCATCACGACCTGTGGACAGCTGCTGCTGCTGCGCTACTGCGGTTACGGAGAGGACCGCAGGGCGGATTTCTGGTGTGATGTGGTGATAGCAGACCTCCACCCGGTGGGGTGGTGCACACAGAACAACAAGGTGTTGATGCCACCAGACGGTAAGCTCTGTGCATCCGGGCCACTGCCTCCTCCATCTCCAAGGCTTTGAGCTTTGAGACAATCATCGTTGTAGGTGACTGGTAACTGCTTTAGCAGGGAATTCTCTTCTGTGAAGTTGGCAGGCGGAGTTTCATTTACTCTCCGGCTCGGGAGTGAAGGGAACATGGGCACATATTCAGATGGCAGAGCTGGGTCTGGCAGGGTAGGCCGCAGCAGATGAAAGTGTTTGCATGGAATGCTCGAATTGCTCTTTCAGGGTAGGAAGGGAGCCTACTGATTGAGGTGCTGTTTTCTCTTTGCTGATTGATTATGTTACCTTCCCCCCCCCCCCCTTTTAGAGATCTGACATTTTGAGTAGTACTGTAGAGCATCTTAAACCATCTTCTCTAATAAGTTTTAACCTGTCTTGTTGCGGGGAGACTGTCAGGGTGTGAAGGATGTAGAAAATGAAACAGATGACGAGAAATGACATCGCTCTCCAGGGAATTGTCGAAGCGCGTTCAGATAAGATGCATTTAGTTGCGAGGAAACAGAGGGTTCGCCACCAGGGGAAAGACTGGAATCATTTTTGGATTTCACTGGGAGGGTGAAGGTGTCTAGTGGGAGGAGGCCAGGGAAGCTGCTCGGTCAAAGAGCAGTCTCACTGCCTCAGGCTGCTGCTTCCCGCCCTCCCCCTGCCCTCACCAAGACGTCGTGTGGCACTGCCTGTCAACAGTGTCCAGGTGGAGAAAGAATGAACGTTAGTGTGCACAGGCAGGCGAGAAACCTTTCTGATCCACAAGGAGGATAACTGAGTGACCAGATGCTTGCATCTCAGCGCCACTGCTTTTCATTTCGTTCTCTGATGCTGGCAACAGTTCTGCTCAGAAAACTTTCCTGCAGACATTCCGGTCGTGTAATATTTTTTAGCGTCTTCTTTTTTTTGTTTGAATTGATATTTTCAGTTTCAGATACACTTCAAAGGGGCGTTGTTTTTCTGTGGGATTTAGAAACTAATTTTGCATTTTGAAATGAAAATCCTAGCCACCTCCTTTTTGACCCCATCCCTCAGCCCGTTGGTGGCTTTTGCTACACTTTGTGCTATGTGTAATTGAGGGCCTGCCAGAGACGATGGTGATGAGCAGCATGGAGTTTACGAGTTGCTTTTAAGTGACCTTTGTATGGATTGAATCCACTGCATAGGACTTAGTTAGTAATCCAGGCCACTGTAGTTCTCAAGAGAAAGAAAACAAGCCTTTATCTTTCCTTATGTCTTAGGTCTTTGTGCGTTCTCTGATGTGCCTGAAATCTCTTTCTTCTCATCTTTCCCCAGATACTCATTCCCTCTTTCCCTAGCTCTCAGCTTTTTTGGTGCTCCCTCTGGAAACCAGGGTCACACCTGGTCCCTGCTCATATGGTCTCGTGTGCCTTTTAAGTGATGGTCACAACTGCAATTGTACCCCCCCCCCTTCCCACCTAATTGAGCCATAAATCACAGAGTGTAACTCATCCTTTTACAAGTGGACAGTTCACTGGTTTTCTAATATTGTATGCACAAAGTTATACGGTCATCACCACTATCCAGACATTTTCAACACCCCCTCAAAGAAACCTTATATCCATTAGCAGGCAATTTCCATTTTCTCTGTGTCCAGTCCCCTGCCAACCAGGTGCCTGCTCTGTGACTCTGGATTTGCCTCTACAGGCTATTTCACACGAATGGAATCACACATCTTGGGGCCTTTTAAATCTGACTTCTCTCTTTTGCATAGCAGAATGCTTTCAACGCATGCAGCATCCTGCATCCTGTTCCCTTTAAAGGTGGGCTGACCTTACATGGCGTGGTTGTGCCTCCCTTTGTTTTCCGCTCATCTGTGATTGGGCATTTGGGCACAGTCGAGTGTCCATTTACTCTCGGGGCCAATAGGGTCCATGAAGACAGGACTTTGGTGCCAGTCCACCCCCCATGGCACCCCAGTGCTAGCACATACTGCCATGTTTGAGGAGCTTTCAATAAATATTTATTGAATAATGGAATCATCTTGTGACAAAGGTTAACATGTGCTGCTCCTTAACAACCAGTAGGTTTCCGATAGAGAAACAAGCATATCCGTGCTATTAGCATGGCAAGCAGGTCTTGAACTTGCATTTTATAAGCACTCTGCGGGAAACTTGCATTTTATAAGCACGGCGCGCTAACCGATTGCTCCACTGGAGCCTCTTGAACTTGCATTTTGAGTCAATATTCTTTGCGTCTTTACAGCTGAGATGTTATTTCTAACATCTATATGGAGGGATACTTTTTCAGGTGAGTGCTGTGAACGTGGCTAATAGGTCAAGCTTTCCTTTGAACTCCCTCTCATTCTAGTTCTGCGTAAACAGTTACTCAGACAAGAGAACTGTAAGATACAAAAGATACTGTAAGGTAATGCTTTGAGTACCAGGAGCCCTGTGGCGTCATTAGTTATACAGTAGGGTGCCAACTCCAAGGCCAGCGGTTCAAAACCACCGACTGTTCTTCGGGAAGCAGTGGAGGTTTTCTATGCCCGTGAAGAATAGAGTCTTGTGGAGGCAGTTCTCCTCTGTCCTCTAGGGTTTCTGGGGGCCAGAATTGATAGGATGGCGGGGAGAGCAGTGCTTTTGGTAACACTCACGTCACTTAACCAACTCCAGACCCAGTTTAAACTGGTGAGATGGCACGCTATTTGATCCGGCTTTGGATGACGATAGTGAGGTAAGAAGTTAAGATGCACATCTGGATATTTAATTTTCCCATTGGTTTTGAAAGGACCTCTGGTGGCACTGTGAACAAAATGCTTAGCTAGCCAAAAGGTTGGCAGCTTGAACCCACCAGACACTCTGGGGGTGGGGGGTGGGGGGAGGACTGGTGTGGCTGTTTGCCCTGTGAGGGCAGTTCTACCCTGTCTTAGAATGACTAAGAGTCAGAATTCATGGGATGGCAATATTATTTGTGCATGCATGTGTATATTATTTCTGAACTACTATAAAATCTCCATGGGATTCTTTCTGCTGGTAGAATATTAGGAGAACATACATTTGAGAGAAACAGAGACTTCGGCACCGGCACTCTGTGTAACGGAAACATAATCAGAGACCCCTGGGTATGGAATGCCATTGAGAATGGTGCTCTCATGGACAGACTTGTGCTGCTCAGAAAAGGCAGCAGCTTGATTGAGTGGTCACTTGTGTTCTCACAGGCAGACACAGATACAACAACTCACTGCCATCGGGTGGATGCCGACTCACTCCAACCCTTCAGGGCATGGTTGAACAGCTGCTGTGAGTTTCTGAGACTAACTTTTTAAGGAGTAGAAACTCCATATTTTTCCTTCTGAGGGGCAGGTGTTTTCAAACTGCTGCCCTTGCGGGCAACAGCTCAGCATGTGACCACCATGTCACCAGGGTTCCTCCCAGGGGCATTCACATAGGGGGCCTGGCCTGTACAGAGAAGAGCGACGGAATCAGGTGCTAACTGCTGGCGTCAGCCCCTGCCTGGTCCCTGTCTGTGAGGCAGGTACTCACATCATCTCCTTCACGATTCACCCTTGACATGTGACGTGTGAGTAGCCTGTTGCCTTTGCTGCAAGATGCTCTCACTGTATAATCGATTCTCTGGTGAACACAGACTGCTTCCAGAATGCTGGATTTTCACTGGACTCATTTGGCAAAAATCCATGCTGTTTGTGAGTTTATTGCAAGTTTATTAATTATCGCCCCTTCCTCACATGGGTAAAAAAATGCAGCAGCAGCCACAGATTCAGAAATACCATCAATTTTTTTCTCCCAGTGACTCAGACTATTAGGCAACACATCGGCATACATGCTATGACACACTGAAAACAAAACAAAACAAAACGGGAAGGAGAACTGGACATTCACCATTCACGTGGCTGAAAGAGGTGCTCTCTGTTCAGACAAGAACAGGTTATGCTAATGTGAGAATTTCTTTTTTGTGCTCTTTAAAGAACTTAAAAAAATTTAGTACCTAATCAATACGACTTGGAAATCTTTACTACAGAGAACAAAGTCAGGAAATAGCAGGTTCATGGGGCAAGAGGTTTTATTGATTGCTGTAGTACAGGATAATTATTGCTTTGTAGCCAGAGGCGGCAGTTGTTCCAGAGGGAATAGTCGAATCTATTTTTTGAACAAGGATTCGTGTTTGTGTGGCTTTCTGTCTTAGAAAGCTAATATCATTGTAAATTCTGCAACTGTACCTGGTCGATCTTTGTTGTGGTTAGACTTAAAGGGCATCCCAGGATATTAACACGCGTTATAGCAATCCAGGACACATAATGCTTCTCTTTGGGAAGCTCGGTGGTGATAGAGTGCTTTTCCTACTGATCCTAGGGATCAGGGTGGGATAAAGGGAGAAGTGCTGTGTTAGGAGCCAGGAGATCTGGGATCTTTTCTTGCCTCTACGCTCACCTAGCAATATCGGTGAGTTGATGTCTAACTTTCTCATCTCCAGAGTGAAGGGCTTATAGCATTTTGTCTCTAAAGAGCTCTTCAGTTTGTAATCAGAGGAAAGCAGGAGCTGGTTTTCCTATTGCTATTTTTTGGCTTGCTAACCAGAAAGCCAATGGTTCAAATCCATCTGCTGCTCTGCATGAAGGGAGAAAAAGAGTGTCTGTTTCAATAACGCTTATAGCCTGGGCAACCCAACCTGTGGGGCACGCCCGCTCTGTGGACCAGGCTCCTGCAAGTGAACGCCCACACAACATCCAAAGGGTTGTTTTTGTGCATTCCTAGCCACGGAGAGCGGAGGAATGGGCCTTGCGTCAGAGTTCAGACCCAGCTAAGTGTTGTCCTCGGGTCTGTCTGGAGCACTGAAGAGACATTTTTAAGTGTGTTGGGGCTGGTCAAATTTGAATGGGATATAGCAGGTGAGGAAATTGCTGTGAGTGCTTCACCATGAAGCATTGTTGATCATACTTTATGGAAATCCACCCTGTGAAGCATGATCAGTCCTTGACCTAGTGGCCCGTGGAAGCTGAGCCAAATTAATCTGTGGATAGCAGGCTCAGAATTTGGTGGGACTGAGCCACGGATGGTGGTGTGCGGTGACTCTGGCCTACTGTTTAAGGACTGCCTTTCCTTGACAGGCTGAGACCGTGTGCACACAGTATTTTAAGGACGTTTTAGTACTAGCCAAAGCAGCCTTGTATTTCCTGAAGTCTCTGTGTTGACAGCGGGATATTTTATTATTTCAGGTGATAGTTTTACAAGACATGCAGAGTTCTTTCCAGTCCCAGGTTTCCTTGCCTTGCTATTTTAAGTTAATTTACTCTTTGAATTAATGCGGGCTGCCATTGTTCTGCTAACCTCGGTGAGGAAGGAGACAGCTAGCTCCCTGGTAAGTGTTTGTGATGGGAATCCGCTCAGCAGTGGGAGAGCTTCATTTGCAAGGTTACAAATGTTACTTTTAAAGAGACCTGGTTTGGGCGGCCAATTGGCTGTTCAGGGAGCAATGTTCTTACTTCAGGAGCTAATCGGTTTTAATCTTTCATATTAAAAACATTAAGGAACGTACTACTTTTCAACATCATTAAGTGCAGTGGAGGATTATGGCTTTTATTAGAGGAGCAAAATGCAAAGCGTTTTGGCTTTACTAAATCAATAAGGGCCTGATTTATTCATAAGCCCATGCAAAGCTTTCAAAGGGCAGCTGCCAAATAATTATTGTTTATGGTGATAATGTAAGGAAATCATTTAATCCAGTCACTGTTTCACTGTTACTTACTGAGAAGTAGCAACATCTTCTCTTCTGGGGCTGGGCAGTTCTGGCGTTCTAGCAGGTGCCTACTGGGGGCCCCGCAAGAAGCGCTGCAATGATATTATTACAGTAAATCTGTGCAATGATGCACAGCCAGAGAAAACCCCTGGTTTGTAAATTGAGAACTTGCTCCTGTTGCAACAGAAGTATTTGAATTACAGTGCTCCAGGACTCCTGCCTCCAATTTTTATTTAACCCCCTTTATTAAAATTTCTGTAATTTGAATTGCAAACTCAGTCACCTTGCCAGAACGACTCTATTTGCCATTCAAAGTTTGAATCAAATTACTGGAGTTAGTTAATATATAACTTATTTGAATAAAGGAATGTTTATTCATGACGTGTTAGGCGAAAGTGTGAAGATGGCCTTATGTTCTGTGGTTGGATCTTGCCAAGTTAAAAAAGCCTGGTCCTGTTTGGGGCAATTGCTGTGTGGTTGCGTGGAAAGGAGGAGATGACAGCAGGGGCTGGAGGTGACTGTGGTGTGGTTGGATTTAGCAGCTCATCGAGTTGCTTCTGACTTCTGGTGACTCCATGCATGCGAAGAGGCAAGCCGTGCTGCCCAAGGGCCTTCAGTGACTGATTTTTCAGGAGGAGGCGTCCAGACCTTTCTTCTGAGGCACGCCTCAGTGCAAACGAACCTCCAACATTTCAGGTAACAACAGAGCACATAAATAATCCTCAACTGTGGAAACAGTTGTACCTGGTTATGTTTCATATGACCACCAATGTTTACATTATATTTCACTGTTTTGAGGGAGTTTAAATAATATTAGTGGACCGTAGACCATCATTGTTTTCATGATAGGCTCTGTAACGGGGAAATTCATTTGGGCAGTAGGAAAAGTTAGGATATATATTAAAAAATTAAAATCCTAAATGGCAACTCAGAATGCAGGGGAACAGACTAGAGGCTCACTGATTCTTAGCATGATAAGAAGCTAACCCATGTCACCCCTACCGTGTAACAAGCAAAGATGGTTGTGTCTCCCCGGGTCAGTTCTGCCTTATCAGGACCTGTACCACAGATAGAAACCACGGTCTGGCCCCCGCGCCCCAACTTTGTCCTATAGAGCCACTGATGTGGGACTATGTTTTACACGTGGCAGAAAATGAACTAAAAGTTATAGCTATGTCTTTATAAATTGAGTCAGAATTTGATTGTCAAAAAGCCACTCTAATCATACCTTGTAAAAAGAAGGATTATCCAGGAACAGGAAACAAACAAACAAACAAACACTAATCCTTTTTCTGTCTGCAGGAAGCATTTATTGGACCTTCTAAAACAGTTGACTTGCTTTTGAATTTTATCTGATCAGGTGGCAGGTCTGGTGGACATTCGCCATCACCTGCAATGAGTTTTCCTTCTAGGGGGGTGGTTTGGATGGAATAAGTTGGGTATCTACCACTTAAGAAATTGTGGCATTGCAACATTTGGACTATTGGCGCCTTTTACTTGAAAAGGTGGACATATTGGGCAGCCAGACTACGTGGCAGCCTTTGGCCGGGCCCCCTGTCTCCTTGGGGTCATCATTTGTTGGCTTGTGGGATCTACTGTCTCTGTTCCAGGATGTGTAGGCACCCTGCTGTGTCCCCAGCAGGGAATCTGAACTCCAGGCCTGCAGTTCCAGGGACCAGGCCCCTGCCTCTCTCTGCCTGTGCCCCTGAGCTCCCGCGAGCTGTATCCCGCAACATTCCAAATTAGATCAGCCGACCAACACGAGTTTTTTCCTCTCCCAAATGTACTAATGACAAGAATTCAAAGAAGAGATTTATGGTAGCTCTGAAGTCGGTAGGCCCTCTGAACCAAAGCATAAGAAACTGGTTGTTTAAGCCTGTGAAGTGAAAAACAAAGAGTCAAAAAGAAAACAAACAAACAAACAGGTAGCCAACCGAATCTTCCTCATATAACTCAGAGCTTCTAAATAACTCCAACCTCAGTGCTATGGAGGTCAATTCTGACTCATAGAGACCTTGTCGGACAGGGGAGACCTGCCTTCTGTGGGTTTCCAAGAGAGTTACTTTTTTACAGGAATAAAAAGTCTTTTCTCTCCGCCTTAGCCTCGTTAGTGGTGCCGAACTGTTGAGCTCTTGGTTACCAGCCTAGTTCATAAACACTATGCCACCAGGGCTCCTAAACTTTTGGGTAGGTATTGGTAGACAACGATTTGTTTCTGAGTAAACATCAAATCCTTGCCCTTCTATCACGCTGACTGGTGTTTGCATTAGTCTTTTGACACACCACTACCCACCTGCGGCTACAGAGTCCTTTCATGTGAATCAACAGATCAGTGGT
The DNA here is from genome assembly GCA_004026705.1 of Nesogale talazaci. Lineage (NCBI taxonomy): Eukaryota > Metazoa > Chordata > Mammalia > Afrosoricida > Tenrecidae > Nesogale > Nesogale talazaci. The sequence continues at coordinate 57,970 of PVJH01006256.1, forward strand.
TCAATCCCACCACTTACTTGCTCCACAGGATACTGTCTTGAAGATTGAAAGTGTTTGGAGCCCTCTGGAACAATTTTCCTCTGCCCTAGGTATCAGAACTAGCTCAACTATGTGTGTGTGTGTGTGTGTGTGTGTGTATTTCAGTATATACTACAAGCTTAGGTTGCTTTGACTGTAATTCATGGTGACCCCATATAGGTCAATACAACTTTGCTCACAGTGTTTTCAGTGACTTTTTCCCCCCAGAAAATGATCACCAAGCTTTTCTTCTGAGGTGCCTCTGAGTGACCCAAACCTTTAACCTCTGAGTTAGTAACCAATCACATGAACTGCATACATCATCCAGGGACAATATTGCATATCACAAAGTTCTTTATTCATCGTTATTCTGCACAGTGAACAAATGAATCATGCTTGTATGATAGCATTGTAATGAAAACCACTTTCTCACATTGGTGAGATATTTTTATTGTGTGCTTACTTTATACCAAGTAACCAAATTTAATTCTTGCTTCAAAATAGAGATCTACAGGAGCTGATGTTATGTTATTTTATATTTGCAGAACATGTTCATCAGTAAGCATACATAAATAACTTCAGGTCATGTAACTCACAGGCCACTTTAAGCTCAAGACTTCCCAGTTCTGAAACTAGTGCTTTGAAGATAGCCAGGGGTCAGTAAATATTTGTTTACTGATGAAATGGCTTCAATAGGACCATAGATTAGAATGTTTGGGCCTGGACTATTAGAAACATATTACTAAATTGTAGAATTGGCCTCTTGTGATTCTTTAGGCTAGGGTAGAATGCTAATTGTCCAGAGTGTTTTCCATTTTGTCACTTTCTGAAGCAAATAAATGGAAGAGATATTTCCTTGCCAAGTGGTAATCATGAGATTATGTAAAGTTATGTAAATTGTATCAGATGCTATTTGGGTTTTTCTGCATTTCATGAAAGCTGTAAGCACACAGAAGTGACTATGATTTTCCTTTTTGGTGTTAAGTCATAAATAGATTTATTTTCTCTTGCTTTTTAGGCCAGCAACATATATAATTTAAATCACGCAGGTGTTGAATTCTGTGTGAAATATGAGGGTGAATTAATTCTGTATACTTCCTTCACCCTTCATCTAAATCCTTTCACATTGTTAAAATGTTCATTTTCTTCGCTGTCAGGGAGTGTCTGATAGGTCTCCCCCTGCCAATCAATAGGCAAACAAACACTCGCTGCCATCAAGTTAATTCTGACTCATAGCCACCCTCTTCGGGTATCCAAAGCCATGACTCTCTCCCCAGGGAGTGTCTGGCGAGGTTGAACCCATGTCCTTATGGTTAGCAGTCCAGTGCTTCCCTGACAGTGCCACCAACGCACCTTCTTTCTCCCTGCACCTCCTCCCCCTACCCCAGGACCTGTCCCAGGTTCTAGTAATGATGGTTCAGACCCAAGTGATCCCAGTTTCTTCCCTGGGTGGGTGTCACTGGGAGCCATCGAGCTGATTCCACTCACGGTGACCCGTTGTGACCCAGGATTGTTGCCCTGAAGGACTTCCCTGACTGTCATCTGTGAGAGCAGATCCCCAGGTCTTTGGTCTCATGAGATAACTGGGCAGACTAGGATGAGCAGCCGAGTGCTTAATCATTGCTCCACCAGAGCTCTTTGCTGCTATGGGGTGAGACCTTTGCTACTGTGCATCTCATCTAGGTCTTCCGAGGGAAACGCCACCTCACCTTTATTTGTTTTTTTTTGTTGTTGTTGTTGTTTTGTTTTTGCTTTTTTGTGGCCACCTCACCTTTAAACAGACAAGTTTCCTTGAGCATAGGTTGCTCTCTTTGGTACTTCTGGACTGCTCCTAGACTTTCTGCCTCATTGAATTCCTTTGTTTCATTGTCTTGAGCTGGGAGCCCACAAGTCCATCTGTCTACTTTGCTTCATGTCTCTGACGTTTGTCTACCCATTTCTGTACCTCCTCCTGCCTCCTGAACAAGTCTCTGCCTCCGTCTAAGGGATTCTGACTGATTACCAAATCTCCAATTCCAGGACCTTGTTTGTAGCTTGAGCCCTTCAGTTTCTTGCAAGTCCTTGAGAGAATCGGCCTTCTTTGAAAAGAGAGTGAAACAAATCAAGAAAGACAGTCAGTCATATGTGTGTAAGAAAGAGTTTTATAACAAAGAGTAATTGTGTATTGAGAAGACATCTGGATCAAGTCCATAAATCTGATATTAACCCTTATGTCCAATACCAATCTATAAATTCATCTTCAGACTCATGTATTGATGCAATATTGCCAAATGCAGAAAGATCACGGACCAGTGAGTGGAAAGTCTTGTGGATCCAGTGGTGGTGGAAGCATCTCAGCACTAGCAGGTATATCCACATGGCTCTTCTAGCTCCTGGACTCTAACATAGGTCTATGTGTTTTGTCAACAATAAGGCAAAGTAGAGTGTGTGCATCTGGCCTCCAGAGCGCTATTGATCTTCATGGCACCTCTAAATATAAAGTCACCAAGCTGACTGACAGGGTAGACTCCACCCCTTTGCAAGTTGATGCCAGATTATGTAACTATCACAGCTGGTAAAAAAAGTTGTCTCCTCAACTTTGACTCTGTTGGTGGATGTAACTTTTTCAGCTCAAAGTTCCGGTTGCTTCCAGGTTGTGATTCATAGGGCAGCTTGATATGGATTCAGAGTTAAGATAGCGTCAATAGACTTGGTCAATTCTCTAGGTCCTCTGAATGCCTTCCATGGAGGAAGAAAATTTTATGTTCTCTTGTAAGTGCTTAGAGTAGACAATAGTCAGGTGATACCTCAGAATATATTACAGCTGTTCTCAGTAGAAAGCTTTGATTGACACCAGTAGTGTAACTACAATGCATGGGTCCCCTTTGAGATTATAAAATTGTATATGCCATTCTGAGGGACACAGAACTCTTGAAAACCAGCATGAAATGAGTAGGAAGAAGAGACCGAGAAATTGAACCTAATTTTTAGACTTCTTGCCTAATTTTCAGTAGGACCATTTAGAATTTACTTCTAGGGTTGACAGAACATTTCCAAGTCTCGCATCCATTTCTAAGCTCTTTGCTGGTATCTAGCAGCCCATTGGGATTTCTTGCAAAGTGATCACACTGATGGGAGTATACTTCCAGCTACAGTGACCTGGGGTTTGAAAGATTGCAGCTAATGTGCCTGTACCCTGCACGGCCATTAACTTCATTGAAGACCCATTGAACAAGTATATGTCCTCTCTTCAAGTCTGAGAAATAACACACGTAAATCAAGATATTATGGACCAATTGTTAACACCACTTCAGCTTGAGCAAGAGAGTCTCTGGTCTAGGCTCTTCGTGTGTGTGTGTGTGTGTGTGTGTGTGTGTGTGAAGATAGAAACAACAAAATATAACCCTATTTTGACAAATTATACTTGTCTAGTTCTGTGATATTACCTATATTCTTTAACTTGTTTCACCTTTCTTGACAACCTTTTCGAGACTATTTTACCACCCGTATTTAAACTCACTGCCTCCTTAAGCTCCGTGGAAGGAAAGACCTGGTGATATGCTTCTATAAAGATTGCATGCAACCTAAAATACCCAATGTCTCCAACTTGGGGTTTTCATGTCCTTTTGTGTACATGAAATCTGTTTTTTTGGGGGGAGGGGAAGGGGAGTGACATGAAGTCTGTCTAAGAGGAAGTTCGGCATGGGTAGATTTATGGGATTAACTTCCAGACACTGAAGAGTGTGGTGTGTAGAATGTACCTGTGATTTCAAGGGGAAAAAGAAATGCCATGTAAGTGGACTGTTGAAGTTGTGTGTTTTCATACATTTTAAAAATGCATGAGGAATGATATTGGGTCATCCTAGCATGTTTATGGGGATGTTATGACAATTTTATTTAGAATGTCACATTCGTACTACACAGGAAATTAATACCTTTACTACTATTTCAATGGATGAAAAATTGTATTACGCCACATAAAATTTAGAATGTTAGGGGGTTGGCATTAAGGTTTTAGCATTGATCACATTGATTCTTTTTAGGGGTGTGTGAGCAAAAAGGTTTGAAGATATGTGTCATAGATCTGTACTGGATGAAAAATATGCTGAGAATATGATTAATTAATTCCTTTTCCTTTCCAGGGCTGATAGTTGGCTACATAATGTAGAAGAAACATATTCATTCTGTGTAGTTGTCTGAGTCTTGTGAATCCTTTAAACATTCTGATTATCTCATGTACTGGGACAGGTTCTTTAGAAGAACAAAGAAGGCTCATGTGAAGTATGTAGAGCGATGTTTATCTCAAGAATATGGTTCATACAGTTGTTGGTAAATTCCTACTCCATGGGTTAGATATCAGGCAGGTGGCTTCTCCTGACCCCTTTAACAGCAGGAGCCGGTGAACCCAAGATCAGTGCATCCAGTGGCAGGCTCTGGCTGCAGAGGTGAATGAATCCAAGGTTTACAGATGTGAGGGTAGGCTACAGATGACTCCCAGGATCAACAGGCAATATGGCAGTCAGTGGTTCAAGTCCAGAGCACCAATGAGCAGATGATGAGCCAGGTTCAGACCCAACAAAAATCAAAGCAACTTTTCCAGAGCCTCCACACATACTGGATCACATCCTGAAAGAAACTCTCTTTCAGTTGATTGGCTTGCTCCTAGCAGACCTTGTCATGTATTATACAAGACCTTGTCTTGTATTATAATTGTATCAGATCTCTTCATAAAGGATGACTACATCTTAACTGTGAAACTACTGAGAATCAAGGTCCAGAAATGATGACATGCACTTTAAAAAAATCATTTTATTAGGGTCTCTTACACCTCTTATCACAATCCATTCATCCATCCATTGTGTCAATCACGTTTGTACATTTGCTGCCCTCATCATTCTCAAAACATTTGTTTTCTATTTAAGCCCTTGGCATCAGCTCATTTCCTACCCTCCCTTCTTACTCTCCCCTCCCTCATGAACCCTTGATAATTTGTTAATCATTATTACTTTGTCATATGCTACACTGTCTTATGTCTCTCTTTACCCACTTCCCCATTGTTTTGTGCACCAGGGAAGAGGTTATATGTAGATTTTTATTATTGCTTCCCCTTTCAATCCGACCTTCCCTCCACCTCTCGGTATCGCCATTCTCACCAGTGGTCCTAAAGGAATCATCTGTCCTGGATTCCCTATGTTTCCAGCTCCTATCTGTACCAGTCTACATCCTCTAGCCGGATTTGTAAGGTAGGATTGGGATCATGATAGTGGGAAGGTGGAACTAGAGCATTGAAAAACTAGAGGAAAGTGTATGCTTCACCATTGTTGCACTGCACCCTAACTGGTTGTCTCCTTCCTGTGACCCTCTCTAAGGGGAAGTCCATTAACTACAGATGGACTTTGGTTTCCCAACCTGTATTCCCCTTCATTTACAGTAATATACTTTTCAGTTCTTTGATGCCTGATACCTGCTCATGACACACAACTTCAAGTATCACATTTTGCCCACTCCTACGTGTCCATTCTGGACACAGAATGGGATGACTTGTAATCTGCCCCACCCTAGTGTTTACCTCACTCTTCCCCAGTATACATATGTTTTAATAGATGGAATGCCTCCACAGCCCTTCCTGTTTATACATTAAGGTGATTTTCCTCTTCTAGTTTCTAAGTTCAGAAATCTTCTGGACTTTCAGAGAAGGTGACAAAATCGAGCATTTCCAGAGATTAAATTTGGATCATTGGATTCAGGTTCTTAACATAGAAGTCTTGCATTGGAAGGAAGCTCTTGGATTGAGGTGTAACATCCATTGATCATGGGTAACTACCAGCAGTAATTTTGATTTGCAAGCTGTATTACTGTTGTCACAGTACGAATCCTTGAGGTCCATTAGTATCCAGTATTTTGGGAGTATCTTGCAGCATCATTAGATGGCACTCTTTGAAGTCCCTGGGTGGACAAACAGTTTAAGCACTTGGCTACTAACTGAAAGGCTGATGGTTCAGATCCACCCAGGCGTGCTGTGGGAAAAAGGTGTGACTGTGTACTTATGAAAGGTCACAGGCCTTGGGAGCCCTGTAGAACTCAGTTGGAATTGCCTCAGTGACTACTGGCTTGCTTTCTTTGGTTGCAAGCAGCATAACTGCTATTCACTTCATCATTAAACATTGAGTGAAGCACTTTCATAATTAAATGAAATTTGATTGATGGCACGTGCCCTGCTGAAGAGTTAATGTTCGTAAATAGCTATTCTGGGTATATCTTCTCAGGTCCTTATTTACGTGTTGGCCTATTTCTGCTTTGCTATTTCATTCTTGATTTGCAGTCCTTGTTTTATTAAGAAGCACTGGACATTGATTTGGAATTCCTCTGTCTGGAAAAATGAGTCCCAGCTCTCTCTCTTTTTTTGGTCAATTTTGAAACATTGCTTCTTTCTGTTTGAGTTTTAAAACACAGCTCTTTTATGTTAAATAATTTTAAAGCGTCATGAGCCAGCCATAGACCTTTACTGAGTTGAAGACTGATCTGACTGTGAAATCTTGACCTCTAACTTCCGTGGTGATCTGCCGGTGGCTAAATTGAAAGCTCCCCCTGGAGTGGACTGGGCTGGTATTTATATAAAGTAGATGGCAGCGTCTAGAGCTGCCCTCTGTGCAGTAAGGGCATGCTTGAACTTTGTGTGAAAGAACAGCATAGAAAATTCCTGTGAGTCAGACAGTGTGAGCACTGCCTCTCACCAACCTTAATCTTGGAACTTGCCCTCTTTGCCTCACAGTTCCCTCACATTTAAAATGATAAATTAGTACTCAACCTTGCAGTCTTTCAGAGATTACCATTAACTTTGATGGCATATGCAAAACCTTTTTATAATTGGTAGAGTACTATAGAGTACTGTTATGGATCAAATTATATTCCACTCCCACACCCCCAATATGTATTGTAAACCATGACTTCTGTCTATGTAAATATAACGGTTACAGTGGACTGTCTTTTTTATGTTCATGAGGCATGATGAATCTGGGTATGTCTTGAGTCAATCTGTTGAGATATTGCAGGAGAACAAGCAATTGAGAAGAGAGAGGAGGAGACATGAGGTGAGGCAGGTGCCAAGCCGAATGGAAATCTCTACAGAACCAGGCAGCAGAAGGCTTAAGAGACAAGAACTTTGCTGCACAAAGAAAAGAGAGAGCATATTTGACCCGAGAATCAGCCCTCTGAACTCGGGTATCAATCTGTGTGTCACAGCCATTCCCTGGTGGTGTTTCGGTAACAGCACGAGACAGCTGAGGCAGTTCCTTGTGGCCAGGGTTCCTCTCTTTGTACTGCAAGAAGGCCCGGACAACTCTCCAATCAAGCACACTGCTATTAAGTTGGCTCTCGTGCCTCAAGCCCCTCCATAGGGTTTCTGAGGCTGTGTACATTTGAACAGCAGCAGACAACTGTGGGGATGAGGGGTACCCACAACCTAGTGGGTCTTCAGTAGCGACTTCATGATTGTGGAAAGTAAGACAGCAAAGGGGCACGGCAGCTCCTCATCCCTATGTCAGGACTGAGAAAGTGAATGCATTTTCCAGCGGGTATTGGAATGAGACTTACAGATCTTTCAAAAGGCATACACGTCGTACAACAAACAGATCACATAGTCACTGGGTAATATAATCGGACAGGTGGGTCATCATCCTGACCTCGTGCTCTGAGCCCTCCCAGGGGTCTACTGTTATTCCATGGTGAGTGCTCCCATATAATCCAATTGCTGTCATCCATAGGTAACCTCCAGGCACAGGGGACAGTCAGACACAGGTATGACTCCTCTATTGGGTAGCTTCTTTATGACAGTTCCTTCAGGGGGACTCTTAGAGGAACTCTGTGTGCAGTCCTGAGAATGCAGATTGAGTTTTACTTATGTCTCATAACCCTGAGGGTCTTGTGCACTGGAGTCCGCTTTCCAGAGCTGTCATTATGAGAATAGATGATTGAGTTGCATCCCATTCTCACACAGCCCGTCACTTTACCACAGACAACCTCGTCTTTCTTCCTTGGAGTGGCTGTGTAGACTCAGACTGTGTTGTTAGCAGTGGTTCCCTGACAGCACCACCAGGCTCTGGAAGTCCCTCATGGCCCTCTCTAGGATGCAGGGACAAAGGGAGTTGTGAATAAGCCAGTCCTGAACTCTCCTATCAGAGCACAGAAGATGCCTTTATAGTGACTTCTCACTTAGTTGGAACCTCCTCATTCAGCTGCATCATCCCATCCAGAAGGCTGATAGGAAGTGGCTCTCTGTTTGGTTTCCCCCTCTGTGATCTTGGAGAACTTTGGTCATATCTTTTTAAAAACTCCTGTCTTTTTTTTCCCCCTTGTGTTAAAGTCACTTATGGATACATTTATTTTACTTATCTGAGAACATTTTGTAATGAGAAGTACATATTTTGAGTCTTAATTCTACCTTTAGCTAAGTGTCTGATACATGGACTAGGCATTTAATTTCTAAATGTCATGACTTTCACTTTTCATATATGAAAAAATAAAGATGGTAACTGCTTTATAGGATTGATTTGCATATTGAAAATGATTTATGTCAATTTCTTAGAGCAGTGCTAAGATATATAAAATTCAAAAGAATGCTATATATAGATTCATTTATCTATTCATCTATCTAGGTATTTTCCGTGAACCATGACTTAGGCTGGATTCTCTAGGGAAGCTTTGTTTGCTGGAGGAGCAAAAGCTATACTTGTCTATAAGGTGCTTCAAAAAGATGATAGACAAATGGAGTAAAAGGAAAACATAATGGAGATATTCCCTAATTTTTGAAGCTTTCTTGTGTGTGTACTTATGCAGAATTGTGTATAACACACACACACATGAGATAGAGATATATTGATTGATGGACTTAGCTCAAAGAAGTTCCTGATGAGGATCTTGAGGAAGGCAAGTCCCAGGATTGCGCAGCAGGTGTTTTATATTGGAGGTTTTCCTGACACATGTAGCAGCAGGGCTGAGAAATCCAAGACCAGGGAAGCAGACAGCAGTGTGCTCAATGGCTGCAGAGGCCAAGTAGGCAGATGATATCTTGACAGGCTGCTGGCACAGGCTGAAGAACCTCAAGACCCTGTAGTGAGATGATGACTAATCACATGTAGGATCCAGAGCAAGTGATGTCACTTTGCAAGATTTCAGGCCACACCTCCTAAAGTAACTCCCCTGAACGTCAATTGGTTGATTAATTAATGTGGGTTAGCAACCCAGATTTCCTTTACTGTGTTGGCAGGACCCTGCTGTTTGACAGGAGTGGGCAATCCCTGGACTCAGCTCTGTGGGACTCAAGAAATAAAAGCTGAATCACAGAAGCAGATCTGAAAGCAAGATTCTCCACTGCATTTGGCAGCGCCAACGGGTGGCTCTTTGGACTTTAAACACTAGGGTTTTGTTGTGGGATCAAAGTTGAGCTATTTTTAGGATTCATCTCGGGGGAGGGGGATCACAGAGTTATGGAGTCACTGTAGGAGATGAAGCTAGGAGTCCCTATTCCAAGTTCCATGCTAACATTTGACAGTTGCATAACAGGTCTTATTTGTTGAGTGCTTTAGATGACTTCCACATTTTGTCATCTTTGGGTTTCAGGGGGGCGGTCTGTGATTTTCTTCGGTTTCATTAGAGGAGATTTAAAAATCGTCTAGGGGAAGCTCACATCCCACAGCTCCTTGGAGAAGGTAGAGCCAGTGGGAAAGTAGATGAGGGAGGTGGAGAGTGGGCTGGAGACGGCATCTGATCTCCTGAGCTCCAACAGTTTGACTCTTTGAGGCCCTTGATTTTTTTCCAGCTCATTTCACCGTGGTCTACTTCCTGCTCTCCTCTTTTATCAGGATGACAAGCTGTTACACTGCATCAAAACACACTCTGCTATAGAAGTGATTCATGAGTACTTAAACCTCATTTTCAAAACAAGTCACATGATCTTCGCATCATTAGATATTGCCTTTCCTTTGAAAAGGATCTATTTAGTTAGTTTTCTAAATAGCCTGCTTCCCAAAGATTAGTCAAATCCAGGTAGCTCCAGGAGAGCCCTGGTGGCAGAGTGGTTTAGCCCACGAGGTTCAAACCTCGTGCTTTGAACCCAGAAGCTACTTTGTCAGAGAAAGGGTAGTCTGTTTTCTTAAAGATTGAAAACACACACAACACACACACTCTCATGCATGTTGACACACACACACACACACACACGCAAACCAAAAGAAATAGGAAAAAAACAACAACCCCCAAACCCAACACATTGTCAGCTTTGGTGATCATGTATTTTTTATGCCAATTTCATGATTGGGATGTAGGGCTGGAGCCTGTTCATCTGGAGATACCCATTGAGTAGCCAATGAGGCCTCCATGTGGGCATGGCTTTCTCCTGAGACTTCTGGGAAATCTCGCAGTATTTCCCTGGTGGAGATGAGAAGCTATCTCCCCAGTTGTTGGGAGTTAGTCTCCGAAACAACAAACTATGGACAAGACAAGACGACAGCATCCGAGGAGCTGGAAGAGCTGGAGGAGAAACCACATGTCCTTACCCTGATGGAACCAGACTTCTGAAGCTGGAGAAGTCACGTGGAGACCCCTGCCAACGCTGAGTTGCTTCTACCACCACTGGATGCTGTTGATGGATCCTGAACCCTGGAAGCGAGGAGCTATCAGGAGACCCCTGCCTGCGCCGGGGCTCTGCACCCACTGGCCTATGACTTCGTGAATCGGAAGGAGACTTTATAGACTGATATCGGGCATATGGGCTAATATCGGACTTAGGACTTTGAGCTGGACTGGGCTGGGATGCTTTCTCAATGTCCCATTCCTCTTGTATATAAACTTTCCCCTTATATCCATATGTGTGTCTATGAATTTGTTTCTCGAATCTACCCGGAATCTTTATGGGGGCAGACAGCCCTATTTCCTCCCAACAGTATGGCTGATGATGTTTTATAGCTGATCTTTAAGTTAGTAGACCATTAGTTAATCTATTGTGGTCCTGGGGCCCCCTATAAAGATTTCAGCCTTGGAACCCCTAGAGTCTAGGCAGTTCTCTGAGGCAACAACAGCTATCATGATACAACACTCAACCAAACGAGGCCCAGCTGTTTGTCTTTTTAAATACCTTTAGTGTAAGCACCACCTCACATTAGTCAAAATATATTCCTAAGGAGCTTAGGAGCAGGAAGAAGTGCTGCAGATTGGAAGGGAAATAGAATTTTAAGAGTTTTCATGATTATTTTCTGATAATCTCTTCTCAGTGAACAAAACTGCTATCTATTATGATGAAATCATGTGCATTTAAAAAAACCCCATAATGACATGTTTAGACAATACTCAGTAACAACGCCTAAAAGTTCATCATGGATTATCGGTATACATTGTAATCATTTAACACACTTTAATTTTTTGCCTCTACAATCAGACAGGTATGCTAAGTCATTAGCACTACCTGTTCATCTTATTTCTTCGGCAGTTGTGAGTTTTCTTGGATACGATCATAAAGTAAAACAATTGCCTTAATTCACCAAGGAACCCTTGTGGGGCAGGGGGTTGCTGACTAGAAGATCAGATAACTGCAAGGGCACTAGTTTGAAATCACCAGCCACCCAAGGGAGAAAGATGAGGCCTTCGACTCCTGTAGAAAGATTTCCAGTCTTGGAAACCCACAGGTCTACACTGTCTTATAAGGTCAGTATGAGTCAGAATGACTTACATAGTAGTGTGCTCCAGTTTTTAAATTTGGAACACTTCTCCCAGTACTCTTAAACACAACCCCCCAAAAAAAAGAAAAAAGAAAGAAAGAAAGAAAAGAAGAAGAAAGCCCTTCAGAAATCTCCAGAGAAAATAATAATACACTTACAATCTCTTGTCTAGTTTGACTGTTTTATTGTTAGACACTATTTGGAATATTGAAACACAGAGTTGCTTCATGAAATGAAGAAAGCAACCCTTGGTTTATATTTATCATCTGCTCATCAAATACATAGTTTGTTAACCATCAGAATTAACTTGAGACTATACAGGAGGGAGGAGCCCTGGTGGTCTAGTGGGTAGGGATAACTGGGCTCCTGACTTCAGGGCCAGCAGTTCCAACCTGTGTGAGAAAGGGGAGGCTGTGTGCCCTGGTAAGGACATGAGCCCCTGAAACCCAAGGGAACAGTTCTCCTTTGCCCTGTAGGGTGGCTACCAGTCAGAACCCACACGATAGTATTGTATAAAGTACAGGGTTTCTAGATTTATGAGTCCTGTTAATGGGGCTTGCAGTTAAGTGTATGTACTTATCTTATGTGCCTTTCTCGCGTGGGTTTCTGTGAAGGATTAGGCAGAGGATGTTAACATAAATAACCAAGCAGCGCATAAACGTCCATTAAAAATTCTATTAGCATAGCTGACAGCTGGCCTTTAACATTTTAAGTACCGCATATTTAGATCAAATTTATTTATTTATTTGGAAATGCTTGCCTGTTTTTGCTTTTTCAACTTTCTGCTGACAAAGAAACCATTTGACATATTGAGGAGGGTAGCTTTTCTTCTGCACACGTAAGAAATACTGTGCGTTGAATTATTACAGAGGTCATATTTTTACTCTTAATTTTTTTTTTGAGATCTTAAACTTTATTTTCCTCGTTTATTTGAGGGATTTGATCTCATGGTTCACCCATTAAGACTCGGATTAAGCTGTGATTTCAAAAGGGCCCCCACCTATGGAGGCTTAAATGAATCTCTCTCTTTGTTGCTGCCTCCAGTAGTCTAGAGGTGAGTGGATCCAGATGGCGAGGCTCCTCCATACCCGTCCTTTAGGAGGTTCTGGCTCCCCTCCCTCTCATGGCCAGCGAAGCCATTTAGACTCAAAGTAAATTCTATGGGGCAGGGTAGAACTGCCCCTGGTGGGAGTAGACAGTCTGGTCTTTCTCCTTGGTAGCGGGCTGGTGGTTTTGAACTGCTGACTTTGCAGTCAGCAGTGCAGATGCATACCTCGAGCTTCCCCTGCTCACTCGTTGCTCTACCACATTTGGGTGTTTTATGGGGGTGGTAGTGGTTTGACTCAGTTCCATATTTCTCTGTAAGAAAGAGGGTAGTGTAGGGACCATTATTTGCCTCCCATTGACCAGAACTCAGGGACATTGGGATGGCCAACCCCAACGTCTGTGGTTCGAATCCGCCATTTGCTCTGTGGGAGAAAGATGAGGCATTCTTTGTCCACAAAGATCCACAGCCGTGGAAACCCCCAGGGGCTCTTTTACCCTGCTCCATGGGGTCACCATGAGTCAGAACTGACTGAAGGACAGTCAGACCTTAGTCACAAAGTTTTATCTAGTTGCAAAGGAAGCTGGGAAATGCTCTCTCCACCAAAACCCAACCCATTTCTGTTGCTCACACTCCCATAGTGGGAATAAAGCAGGCGAGGGTGGTTGGAGGTTTTGAGAAATGATTAGTAGCCTTAGCCACAACAACAAGGATTTTAACATACCTGTTTCATTTTTGGAAAACATCTGAAGGTGAATATAAAAACACTCAAAGTATAAGACCAAACTGGTTTTCTTTGAGAGTCAACTTTCATTTTTCTGTAGTTGAGACAATATCTTCTATTTTAAACTTGCCATGTTTGTCGTTGATTTGATTAGATAATGTACTTTCCCCTCTATTAACTTTTTTTGGGGGGGCATCACTGCTCTCGGTGGTGGGAGTAGGAGGCCCAGCCCCACTGCTGGAATTGAACCTCCGTCCCAGTGGGCCGCAGTCCTGCGCACCCCCTCTATTAACTTTTAAAGAGATTAATGGTCCACAATATTGCTGCCTTTCTAATAGTTGGGATATGCTAGCCACACTCTTCTCTGTGCTTTTAATTTGCACCATTTAGAACATTTTATTAAACTATTTACTACTTCTGGATTTCTGTATATGTGTTAGTCTGGGTAAACTAGAGGAACAAATGTCAGACATGCATATGGATATAAGGGAATGGTTTATACACAAAAGGAATGGAGCACTGAGAAAGCATCCCAACCCAGTCCAGTTCTAAGTCATAAGTTAGCCCACATGCCTGATACCAGTCTATAATGTCTCCTTCCGACTCACGAAGTCACAGGTCAGTGGGTGCAGAATCCCAGCGCTGGCAGGGGTCTCCACATGGCTCCTTGCTTCCAGAGCTCAGGGTCCATCAACAGCATCCAGTGGTGGCAGAAGCCACTCATCGCTGGCAGGGGTCCCCACGTGGCCTCTCCAGCTTCAGAGGTCTGGTTCCATCAGGACAAAGCCGTGTGGCTTCTCCTCCAGTTCCTTCAGTTTCTCGGATGCTGCCATCTTGTCTTTTCCATGATTAATCGTCTCTGAGACTAACTCCCAACAACTGGGGAGATAGCTTCGAATCTTCATGAGGAAAATATTGCGAGATTTCCCAGAAGTCTAGGGTGAAAGCCATGCCCACACAGAAGCCTCATTGGCTACTCAATGGCTATCTCCAAACAGGCTAGACTCCACCCCTACATCTCAATCATGAAATTAACATAAGCTTATCACTGCCACAGTGTGCTCATACATATCATAAGGAGCCCTAGTACGGTACTTTAAGCATTTGGCCACTAACCAAAAGGTCAGTAGTTTGAACCTAGCAAGCCCGTCCATGGAAGGAAGATGTGACAGTCTGTTCCTGTGAAGATTTGAGGACTGTGCTATACGGTCCTTATAGAACCAACTTGACCACAGCAAGTTCCTTTTTTTTGTTAAATGTCTATTACATTGGGCCCAGATCAATTTCTAAATTTTGAATTTTATGCACAACATTTTCAAGAGACAAATAGTTCTAAAAAACAGGGGTGTCTCAAACACACACACACACACACACACACACAGCTGCCTTCCTTGATCACACATCATAGACAATATCCTCTTTCTTGAGGGAACTGTTTTTTAACCCTCCTCGATGAGCCCACAGGATCAAAAAAGATGCCGCATCAAGAGACAGCGTCATGAAATCCTAAAACACTGTGGACAGAATGCAGGAGCCCTGGTGGTGTAGTTGATAGGAGTTGGGCTGAGATCTGCCTCATGGGCAGTTTGAAAGTACCAGCAGCTCCTCAGGAGAAAGGCTGGACTGCCTTCTCCCGTGAACAGCTACTGTCTCAGAAACCCACAGGGGGTAGCTATGAGTCTGCGTTGACTGCACGGCAGTGAGTGGAGAGTTTGGGTGTGTGTCCACCCAAATGGGCCAGCCCATGCCCCGAAAGAAAATACAAACAAGTCAGACACAAGACTGCTGACTAAAATATCTTGATTTAATTACATTGTACCAAAGGATAAAATAGAAAAGCTAGGTGTGTCATTACAGGTTAGACCGATAGCTACATCTGCCAGTTGGACTTTAAGGTAAGGAAGAATGAAGGAATTGGGGAAGTGATGACAGCAGTGTTACACTATTCAGTACCTTTTTTTTTTTTGCCTTAAACACAGTGTGAACTTGATGTTCAGCTACATAGTAGTGATTCACTCAGTATTTAGTAGCACCAGCATCTACTCTTGACAGAGTAAAATGATCAAATGAGGTTACATTATATACACAAACAAGCAAACTCACTGTTTCCAAGGCTAGAACCATCCCTGTGGAATGGTTACATCCAAGACTAGGACTCTTTATGGGAGCAGCGGGTGGTTTTGGACTGCTGACCTTGAAGTTATCAGCCCCATGGGTGACCCCTACGCCACCAGGTCTCCCACGTTACATTATAGTTGCTATATAAATACCAATTTCTCAGTGAAGAAATTGAATGAAGGAGGATGTCATTTATGTAAATGGTAGAACACCAGGCTGAGATACTGTTTCTGGTGGCGGTAGGGCAGCGAGGAACACCAGACTTCCGTGTCTGTGGTTACCTACCCCTGCCTACCTTGAAAACGAATATTATGATCTAGCCATGGAAGGAATGGTTTAGAAAAGATTTTTAGAATTATGAGCTTATTAAGCTGTGCTTGTCTTATTATTGTAGGAGATGAGTATGTGTTGAAAATGTATCCTTAAAGGAACTTGATAACATTTGGAAAGGTCTTTGGGCTGAGTCCTGGAATCCGGGATTGCCTCTTAGAAAACACTGGTATAGGGCTAAGCCCTAGTGGCGTTGCAGTTGTGTGTGGGACTGCGGCCCACAGGGTTGGCGGTTCAAATCCAGCAGCAGCTCTCCAGGAGCAAGGTTGGGCCTCCTACTCCCACCAGGGGGCAGTGATGCCCATATACACACAAAAGAAAACCCTGGTACAATCTAAGGTTTCTAGTTCATTTATTCATTGTTTCCTAAAGTGGATGAGACTGCCCCTTGGGGAAGATATTGCTGGCATGATACAGGGAGCTGAAAAAGCATATACCTACACTTTATCCGGGATTATGGGCTCTAGTACAATTTTTTTTTTAAAATTTCTAGGGGCATAGTGGGTAATTCTTTTTTCTGTAAAGGGGGCAGTATGGCCAAATATGTGTGTGAACCTATGATGTACTCTTCTACTCAAAGATGTGGTTCTTGCTTCAGCAATGTCTGTACCATCTCCAGCCTCTCTGGGCTCTGTGACAAGCCTCCTTCGTATTTTTTTCATATTCCTTCTGGGTTCCCTTTCCTGCTAATTGCCCGGGAGCACAGCACAACTGGGTTCTATCATTATTTATGTACCATAGCTCATAACAAATTAATTAGAAAGAACAGATAAAACAGCCAAATGAAAACTTTATTTGTTTACTCTTTTCTTTCAAGACAGCACTCTCATATATGGAATTTAAGGGTCTGGCTAATAAAACTCAATAATGTTCGAGCATTAGGGAGATAAGAACTCAAGCAAGGTTCCCGCTTCTCATATGAGGGAGACCGATCAATGCATGCACAGACAGTATAAGGGATTATACTATTTTAAGAAGGCATAAAAGAGCTCTTTCACTAATTTAAATGGACTAATTTAATTTATCCAAATTAAAACAATGGGTTATGTTTTACAATCATGCAAACATTTGTAAATTGGTGCATGGTCTTTGTGTCAGTGGATGAGAATAATATTGAGACTGAACATTTTCTCCTCTTGCTTTACCTGAATTCTCTAGTGATATTGTATAGCAACCATGCTAAGAAACCCTTATTCCCTACAAGAAAATCCTGTGTAGAAGTTGTCATGGAAAATCCCTATTTTTCTGTCTCCTGACCCTAAACTGCCCGTGACCTCAGTTGTACAGATCCAAGTTAGAATTACTATCTTATTCTACTTACAACCATATTGGTTCCCTTGTATAGGGAGGTAACCTGGCAAATACTCTTTTTTTTTAAGCCTCCTTGACATAAATCTCTGTATTTCCCCAAAGTGTAATAGACTTCTTCAGAAGTTCCTTTAATGTTGGTGACATTGCTTTTGTTTTCAATTTGCATCAAAGTAGCTTATGCTTAGGAAACCCATTTTCTTATGATAATTTTAGGTGAAGCAAAAGAAAGTAATGGCTTACCGGTTGACAACTGCAATTTTGAAATTGGAGTTTGGTAAATTAGTTTGCATTTTCTCTTGTAAAGAAAAGATTCACTCTCACAACTCATTCTTAGAGAATATTTTAACTGCATATTCCCATGTGCTTCTATTTTTCCCATTCCATTCAACCTAGCATGAGTGATAGTCATCCAGGCATACACATGTATGTATGCCTAACATATTGGTAGTAGGCTAATAAAGGGGATCGAAACCTTACATAGTATCATAATGTGCTTGTCATAAACTGATAGATGTTGATATTCCCTTCACATTCATACAAGTGTGTAACTATTGAACTTCTCTCACTTGGAGACCTTTCACAATGAGCACATGGCAAACTCTTTTTAGCAGGCAGTGAGCTGTGGACCAAAGATGGCAGAGAAGAGAATCAATGTCCTAAGTTTCCGACTCCTCAGTTCTGTACCATGGTGTTGAAACATTCAACTGAAACACTGTAGCTCTAATAGTTCTTTGTTGTGGTTTGCAGCATTCTTTTTTTTTTTTTTTTATTCAATGGCAAAATCCTCTGCCCATTCTGCATTTAGAGTTGTTTTTTTTTTTTTTTAAATGCGGGGGCAATTTTAACACCTAAAAATCAGATCTGTAGGAATTCCCATTTACTCATTATCTAGTTTCAGTGATTGTCAATTTAAGGCTGCACCTAGACCTGTTGCCTTTGAGTAAATTCCAGCTCAGTAGGGCAGAACAGAATTGCCCAACATGGTCTCCGAGGCTGTGCATCTTTATGGAAGCCTCATCTTTCAGTCACAGATGTCTGGTAGGTTTGAACTGTTCACTTTTCAGTGACTAAGCCAGTGCTTAATGCACTGTGAAAATACAAAGCAAAGTTAAAAAAAACATCCAAACTCGTCACCATCAAGTTGATTCCGACGACTAACAACCCTGGGGGACAGGAAAGTACAGTACATGTGGGATTGTAAATCTTTACAGAAGCACAGAGCGCGTCTTTCTCCCTCAAAGCAGCTGGTGGTCTCAAACTGCTAACCGTGCAGTTAGCAGTCCAATGTGTGCCCAGTATCACCAGGACTCTTCATGGGAACTCCTGCCATTCCTGTTGATGCAATACTCATAATCTCCTACTTCCGCCAATCTGCCTTTTTTAAAAAGCAAATCCCAGGTATCGTATCTTTCCATCGGTAAATATTTCACTATGTATCCCTGAAAGATAACTCTTCACATGCTTGGATACAATCATGGAAATGCTCTGGTACTTAAATATTTGTTTTGTTTAGAAAATGGTTTTTTAAAAAGTAGAAGTAAAAACTGGTTGTCACAATAGTCTCCTCATGGAGATGAATTCTCCTGCACCTCCTCAAAATGTGCCAAATGAGTAAAAACTAAAATGAGATAAGCACCCTTCAAGAAACTTCCAAGAAAGGCTGTTCTTTTTACCTTTCCAAATGATGATTTGTGAACCGACAGCGCAATATATTCTGACTTGGGTAGGCCCAGGATGAATGTCATTCTGAGATTTTGTAGGTTTGAGTGCAGCGGGTTTGGTGGAAATGGCTTTGTGTTCCTGAGCAGCTATAGAGTATCTGTGCTTTGCATTTTCAAATGTCTTGTAAAGGTAGCATGCATCATCAGCCCGCAAGAGGCACATGGAGTGAATGGGGCAGCCGTGCATACCCAGAGAGCTCAGGTAGCCTGCTGTGGAAGTTCGTGCACTGGTTTGGGGTGAGCTTCCTATGGGCTGCCCACTGAACCTGCCTGACTACCAAAACACAAAAGTCATAGAAACTCTAATAAAACACCCCCACCAAGTTTAAGAAACACACTTTTTGTGTGCTCTTAAGCCTATGAACGACGAAACAGCTTTTTTGGAAATTCAACCGGGCAAGAGTTTGTGTTTCAGAAAATTCAAGACTTAACTCGAAAGGAACTAGAACCCTGAATGATCATGATCCATGTTGTTTGGAATCTGCTATCTTTCATCCTTACATTCTCCAGAGAGATACATGGGACTCAATACAGGGTTGAAAACTGTAGTGAGCCTCTGAGGGTGGTGGAAGTTGGACCGTGGAATGGAATAAAATGATGCCCTAGAGGCTCAAGTCAAAAGCAAATGTCTTGAGATTGATGAGCACAACAAGTGTACAAATGTACTTGACATATGGGCATATGTGTGGATTGTGATAAGAGTTGTATGAGCCCACAATAAGATGATCTAAAAGGATGGAACTATAAAAGAGACAGAAAGAGAAAATGGGAAGGAGCTGATACCAAGGGCTCAAATAGGAAATAAATATTTAGAAAATGATGCTGGCAACATATGTACAAATATGCTCAATATACTTGATATATGGAATGTTTTAAGAGCTGTAAGAGCCCTTAATAAGACGATTTTTTTAAAAAAAATAATGCCTTGGGGAAAAAAAAACCTAGTTTCTCTTAAAGAAGATTAATCAGTTTATAATACGTGAAGCTAATAATAGTAATTTTGAACTGATAGGGTGATGATTTTCAGGGCCTTTGAGGAACATGTCATTCTGTGTGAGAGAGAGCTTTCATATAAAGTACAATTTTAATTAGAAATGAGGAGTTACATCTCCAATGTGCCCATTATTAAGCCAAGATACAGGATAAGTCAGTGTACACAGTATCAATGAGTTGAAGTGAACTATTTGGTGTCTCATTGGATTAAATTGAATTCATACAGGACATACTCTAGAAATTAATATTATAGATAAGTGACCCTAACTATATGTTGTCTCAGCTTTCTCCCTCCCCCCAATCTCATCTTTCTTCCTTATGTTTTTCTTGTTGAATACCCTCAACTTTCGTTTCCTCTTTAGGCATTTTATCCTTAGTGCTCTATTTTTTGTCCATCATTGTGTTACAATTGCGCCTTCTGATCAGAAGCCATAGCTTTTATTGCTCAGCTCAGTGGTCTTTCCCTATCAACTTTTTCATAAATCAATTGTATTTGTCATTTGTATTTGTTATTTGACTGCTCCCATAATTCCCTCATCCCTGTTAGCATCCTGATACTTTACCTTCCTGATAGCTTTATATTTGAGTACCAGCATCCCTTCAAGGTTCTGCCTAATATCATCATCCTTCTACTTTATTAATATAACTTAAAATGTAAAATTCTCCAAATTAGCTTTGAAGGTTGTGATGTGTGTCATTAGGGCCCTTGGTGTAGTCTTGTGCCAGTTAGGCCCATCCTGCTTATGTTTAGCCGTGGACTTTTAATATCTGTAAACCTCTTTTGTAAGCCCAGTATTGAGATTGTATCTGGATAGAATTCAGGCTAATTCTAGTGTAAAGGCATCAGCAAGGAGTAAAAGAAAACTTAATTATGTAGGAAATAGACTTTTATGATTCAGTTAACATATTTTTATACTGTTTGATTACTTTCAGGCAATATTTCATTTAAATGGATTTTCAAAACTGCTGGAACTGAGGGAGCTGCAGTGGGATGAATGCAGAGCTTCTGTTTTCATACATGCTTACTGCCAATCATACAGCACCAGTGGGGGTGGGGAGCAGTTTTTACAGAAAGGTCTGCCTTTCCTTTGAGGGGTTTTCCTATCTTCTGTAGCTGAGCGGGAGGACTTTGGTGATCGGTCATGCAGTATTTTGTGTTTTATGATATTCAAGACTGCTTGGAGCATATCCACTGTGAAGAAAACAATCAGATTTGTATCTTAGAATTCTTTGCCAAGACTTTTAGGTTTGAGCCTTTATTCCCTTATGATACAGGAGATAGATACAGTGATAACAATGTCTTCAGCTTGATATGTAAAAAGTCTCTCTCCCCTTCTTTACTTAAGAAAATCCATAGGATTTTAGCTCATTTATGAAACACAACAAAGTCTAGAAAATAGAAAAGGATAGCTTTCTTTTTCTAAGGTTAAGTGAAATGTTCTTTGTAGTCTCTATATAGCCCTGGATGTGTGCTTTCAAGGCCATTTTTATTTTCAGATTGATAAGGTATTTATTTGAAGTTCTGTGCATTTTCTCCATAGCAACCAGGTGGTAGTTATTTACATGTGTATTCCAGGAGCACGGGGCTCCAGTGACCCCTGCTAGGCGTTTTAGGTTAGGTTTTCAAGAGAAGGAGAGCCTGTGAAGGGTGTGTGTGTATTATACGAATGTTTCATGCACATGTATAGGTGTACATATGTATATGTGTGTGTGTGTGTGTGTGTGTGTGTGTGTGTGTGTCTGTTTGGGTAAACTAAAGAAGCAAATTCGTAAACACTCACATGTGTAAAAGGGAGAGGTTTATACACAAGAGGAATTGAACATTGAGAAAGCATCCCAGCCTAGACCAAATCAAGGTCATAAGTCCGAGATTAGCCTATATGTCCGATACCAGCCTATAAAATCCTCTTCAGACTCATGAAACACCTGCAATGATGTGGAAAGCAAGATGATCACAAGCCAGATGGATAAGATGCTTTTGGATCCAGTAGCGTTGTAAACATCTCTCAGCACTGGCAGGGGTCTCCATGTGGCTTGTCTGGCTCAGGGAACTGGGGTAGCTCCACGTGACTTCTCCACAAGGATGTCTCTTAGGAAGTGAGCCTTGTCAGTAGAGAGTCTCCAAGCGACTGTTATCAGTAGAAAATCTCCAAGGAAGGGAGCCCTGAGTCTTCCACCTCCAGAGGGAAAATACTGCCGCATTTCCCAGAATTCTCAGAGGAGAAGGCTGTGTTCACACAGAGGTCTCATTGACTATCTCCAGATTGACAGACTAGACTCCACCCCTACACTCTTAATCCTCAACTGGACACCAGATTAGGTGACTGTCACACTGTGTATCCATCTTTTTTTCCCCCACATGGATGGATGGATGGATATATATGGATATATGTATATATATACACATACACACACTTATATATCCTTGTGTGTATCTAATACAATGTATTTAGAGGAATAGAGGTAGACTTATTCATTTATTTCAAGGACAATTCTAACCCAGTTGTTAAGAGTGTTAATTGAAGCCTCAAATCCCTGGATTAGGCTGGAGGCTTCTCTTGACCCACATTGGGCTTAAATATAACAGCAATTGTGAGGATGAAGATGGACTTGGCAGTGTTTCTGTCTGTTGTACTGGGTTCACTGTGAGCTGGAACTAAGTGGACAGGCTCTACCAACAACAATAGAAGCACAGTCAGTCCACTGCTTAGCCAAGTTGATGTATAGCATTAACCTACCCCCTAGGTAGTCTCCTGATCATACACATTATGGCATGCCACCTTTGTTGTGCTGGAGGCCCAGTGATGTGTCAAAAACATCCAACCGAGTTCAGCAAGACAAGCTGGAATGCTAGAGGCAGGGTTTCAGACAGTGGGAGGTAGTTAATAAAGAGATGGAGACTTCTCAGGTAAAACAGAATCAGTGTTATTGTGTCTATTTTATCCTGCCATAGATAGGAATCATGCTTCAACTGAAGGCCTGCATGTAACTGGGAACCCTTAGCAATCCTTTTAATAATTTCTTATATACTAAAACTTCTTTTGCATAATAGTATATTAGGAATGATGGTTTGACGCACAATGCAAAGTTGTATCTGTCCATACCCTATTGTACATAACTACCAATAGCTACAATAGCTATTGATAATAGTGTGAGACAGCGTTCTCTAGAGAAACAAAAGCAGGACACTTATAATTCACGCTGTGTATTTATATAGATAGAAGGATATCAAACATAAGAAAGTTAACTAATCTGTAAAGCAGTACAAATGACTCTGTGTAACTCACTTGCGTGAGAAAGCTAGTAGCCTGGCAGTCCTTGGAGGCTTGAGGGCTGGCCGCTGAGTAGTCCTCTGTAGAGCAATTTAGGTTATCTGATCACAGGCAACAAACAGCAGAGCAGGTCACCCACAGTCAGCCAGATGGCTAACAGTCCCCAGCTCAAGAGATATATATTCCAGGAGCGTGGCGAAGCAGGGTGGCGAAGCAGGGCTTGAAGGAACCTCAACTCACAAAACCACAGTCCAGGTATTAGATGTCCCATGGGTCGTGTAGCTTGGAGATTGAGGCACAGGACACACCAGGCAACCGGCTTGTCAAGATCCAAGAGCAAGAGAACAAGGGTGGGGCTTGCGCCATTTATATCTCCGCCCTTCAGTTGATGTGCTCCTTGGCCATGTTGGCACAACAAGCCTACTTATCACAAGTAGTAACTATCAGTACCTTGTAGTAGTATCAATACACTGTTGGAGTCTTAGTTAAATGAACCTATCGATTCCTCTGTGTTACTGTCTGATTCCATGTGGTGTCGTTAGAAAAGAAAAGGGAAATAGCTTCAAATGGAGGTTCTGTGAGAGGGAGCTAATGAAAAATACAGCTCCTTTGAAAGCAACATCAAGTGGCACAGGCCATACCTGATGGTGTGTGTCTTCGTGTCTGGTTTCTGGCACTGGCTTGGTTTTGCTTTGGGATGGAGTTTAGATGAGGGTCCCTGAGGTTGCACAATGAGTTCCTGATCCTGGTTCCCCTTGCCATGTGGCTATGACAGTGGACTGTCTGACCAGCTGGGAGTTAGACTTTTTTTTTTCTCTCTTATTATACATCATTAGACTGGACCCTCAGGTCCAGGTATGATTTCCTGAAATAAACCATTTGGTCTCAGGGTTTATGGGTCGCATGGTAGTAAAGGACTTGCTGTTCCTACTGTGCCTGTTATGCGGACTTTAAAGAATTAATTTTGATTATAGACAACCCCTTGATATGATTGTCTGACTTAGTACAACTATATAGTCAAACAAATTCCTATTGTGGCGGTCATGTATTCTTGATGTCAATTTCATGATTGGGAGGTAGGGGTGGAGTCTAGCCTGTTAATCTGGAGATAGCCAATGATGCCTCTGTGTGCGCATGACTTTCTCCTGGGATTTGTGGTGTTTTCCAATTGGAGAAGAGAAACTTGGCTGTCAGTCTCTTGGAGTCGGTCTACTGACAAGATGAGGTAACAGCATGCTGATTGATCCTGAGTCCTGGAGTCCTAGAACCGGAAGAGCTGGAGGAGGAGCTGCATGACCTTACCCTGATGGAACCAGACCTCTGAAGCTATGAAAGCCACAGACCTGTCAGTGCTGAGATGTTTCTATCACCAGTGGATATTGCTGATGGACCCTGAGCCCTGGAAATGAGCAGCCATGAGGGAACCCCAGCCACAGCCAGGATTCTGCACCCACTGGCCTGTGACAGTGTGAGTCGGAAGGAGACTTTATAGACTGGTATGGGACAGATGGGCTAATATTATGACTTTGAACTGGAGTAGGTTTGGATGTGTTCTCAATGTTCCATTTCCTCTTGTATATAGGCCTTTCCCTTATATCCATATGCGTATTTATGAATTTCTCTAGTCTTCCCAGACTAACACACCTATAAAGCCCTACTAATTTAAAAATTTGAGGTATATGCCATGGTTAGTAATAAATAGAAAATACTTTGCAATGGGCATCCAAACAGCATTTTTAATATGCTACTATGCAAAAAATGTTTTAGTATATATGGAAGTATTAGAAATCGACACATATGCATAGAAAGATACACTATGTTAAGATAAACATTTGATTAATAACTGCACCTAATTGTTTTGACTACAAGTTCAACTTAAAAACAGACATGGGAACAGAATTCCACTGTAGTCTGGGAAATGACTTCATTAAGTTCTCACAAATAGATTTTCTTTTTAATCTGCCATATTTTCTTTTTTTCCCCCAATGATTTTACTGGGGGCTCTTACAGCTCTTAAAACATTCAATATATCATTTGTATCAAGCATATTTGTGCACATCTTGCCATATTCATTTCCAAATATTTTCCACGTGAGCCCTTGGTATAAGCTCCTCTTTCCCCCTCCCGCCCTATTTTGAGTGAATCATTTTATTGGGGGATGCCAATAATTTTTTAATTTTTTGGGCATCACTGCCCTCTGGTGGTGGGAGTAGGAGGCCCAGCCTTTGCTCCTGTGGAGCTGGAATTGAACCTCCATCCCAGTGGGCCGCAGTCCCGCGCACAACCACTAAGCCACCAGGGCTCAGCCTGCCATATTTTTTAATGCAGGATATTTTCAAGATGTATGTTGGGGGGCTATGCCAAAGAGAGTAGACCACCTTACCGCACGTTCTGCAGAGTCGGAATCTCCCTTCCAGATAATCTTCTCTTCCAATTTAATTGTACAGCTCTGCACCATACTGCCTCCAAGCCACATCATATGCATGTGAAGTCGCCGCTGTAGTTAGCTGGTGCTGAATTGACTTTGAGTTGGCGTCGTCTCACGTGACCGCATTTCTCTCCCTTTCATTGGCCCTCTCATTTATCCAGCTCCATTCCTAGTGGCTGCTCATTCTTCCTCACGTGCCCAATGGGAATGTCAGTCTTGCAGTCCTCACTTCTAAGCAACAGTTAGGTTGTACACATGTTTTTTCTCAGCATAATTTGCTTCCTCCCCGTCCCCTTTAGGCAGTTCATGGTAGAGTCAGTACTCTCCCCAAACGGATTTGATTGCATCACTTAGTCATTTTCACTGTCTGGCTTTCACGTGCTGAGATGTAGTCAATTAATATGGGCCTTCTAGGCGTTCCCCTTTGCTGATGTGTCATGAATTCTAGCCTCTGTCCTGCTGGTTAGAACCTCATGTGGAGCGAGTTTTCTCATTATGCTAATAGACAGAATTAAAGTGGGCTGTGTTCTGGGTCTGCACCTCACTAAAGGCTGCGAACCCAGTCACCGCCTTTGTTGCCTTGGGGATGTAGTCTGCCGAAGTCAAACACTAGCTGCAGCCCAGGCCTACCTCCATCAAACCTGTGCCTTGGTGTGTAAGAGGGCCCACTCAGAAGGGGAAAGAGCGAGAGAGCGAGCTCCCGACCCTCCACAAAGCCGGGCGTTCGTGGAACTTGTTGGAATTCCCTGCCTGCGGTGACTGAGGCAGCAGAGGCTATGCTGAGACCAGAGAGCGTGTCCGCTGCCATGGAGTCAATGCCGACCCAGCGAGTCCCCGTGTGTGTTTCCAGCACTGCAACCCTTTCCAGGAGCCGAAAGCTCAGTCTCTCGGAGCTGCTGCTGGTTGGGAACTGCTGACCAATCAGAATGCAGCCCAACATGGGACCACTCCACCCCCAGGAAGACAGTCACACAGAGCAGAGGAGCAACTCCAAGACTGAGAGATGATGAGGCAGCACAGTAGGTGGGACTTTGTGACCAAAAGAGACAGAGGCTGGGCTACCTGAGAGCTAAAGGGATACTGGGCTCCACGGGAGGTGTTGCTGGAGCCTAAGGATTTCCGACCCTGGCTTGTTAACTTCCCTAGTTGTGGGGACAGATCCGGCACGCTGGGAAGAGAAGGTGACAGAGTCAAATTAAATAATGCACACAGACTCTGGAGCCCGGTTCGACGGCACAGAGCCCCTCCCAAATAGATTTTGAAGAGTAAAAAAGTCCGTTAGGGCAGCACGCTCCCATTTTTCTTGCTTCATTTGTTGCATAACTCTTTTCTTCAAGGGTTTTGAAACACCACCTCTTCATAGTACTAGTCTTAAAGATAGGAAAGTAGGGGAAACGTGTACTAGGCATTGGGGAGAAGTTTCTGGAAGATTCTGTAGGCTATGCCCTTACAGCACTTATTGTCTGAAGCTCCTCGGCAGAGAGGTACAAACCTACGGGGACTCTGTCCCTAGAGAACTTTATAAATTATTTGGATTTGGAAACCTTCCGGTAAGTCTCAAAGTTCTCTTCCTTCAACAGCATCCTTGTGTGCCAGGGAGTTCTGTAGTTGAAGCAATCATTTGGTTTGGTAGATAATACGCATTTGAATTTTTCTCATAATTATTTGTGCCATGCTTCTGTTTTCCTCCATCTTGAGTTGATAAGATTGTCTGAGGACTAACGTTCCAATAGAAGAGGCTATTTCTCTTGGGTGCACTGCATCATTTCTCTTTGTGGGCTTCTGAGATCTTTATTGGGTTTTCAGATTTTCAACTAGAAAGTTAAGTTGTGAATGTGTCCCTTAGAGTTTTGGCTTTTCTCTCTATGCCCATGTTTGTGCATCTGGGTAGCATCAAGGTTTTAATGCGCAATTCCCCCTCCATCATAAAAACAAACAACCCAATGTAGTCATCGCTTTCTCTGTGGCTTATTTCCATCCAGAACATTAAAAAAGAAAAAGAAAAAAAAACTTAGGGGAAGTAAAAATAACTGAAACTTTTCAAACATTTGCTATTTTCTAAGAGCAAATAAATAGAAATTAATCTAATTTGAAAATGAACTTACTAAACCACTCTGAATTTTTTTCTAAACCATTATTTCCCAAAAGAGCAAAATATTAAAAAGTACAAGCAAAACCAACAGTAACATTTTAGATGTGCTAGTTGATAATGGACGTTTTGCTGTTAGCTGTGGCCGGCAGGTAACCCTGAGTGGTATCCAGAGAATCTTTCATATGTCCACGATTCAGTCTCACATCAACCCTCTCGTGTGTGCCCCAGGTGATACACTTTCAGGAGAGCAAACAACCTTATCTTTATCCCTCGGAGTGGCTGGTGAGTGTGCAAGGCATACTTCACAATACCACCAGAGTCATTCTTAGGATTTTTCAACTTTGTTTTTAATCTTGATCCTACCTTTGGACTCGCTCCCCCAATACGTGTAGCATTGTCTTCACTCGTGTGATTGTAGATCCCAGTCACAGCCATTCTTTGTAAACTCTTGAAAGAAATAGAATAGGCCTGACAATCACGATTCTGATCAGCTTAAGAAAAGATGCAGTGAAAAACCAAAAAAAAAGCATGATGGCCTTATGAACAATGATCAGTACACGTGAGCTCAGTAGGTAACTGCCGCAGGAGCCACTACGCTCCATAGATAAGATACGGTGCAGGTTGCATGTCCTTTCCAGAAGAGTTGTCACGGTTCCTTCTGTTCATTCAGGAAAGTGCATAAAGTTACACACGAATCCGCGTTCCATTGCTCTGCCTCAACCACTTCATCCATCAAAGGAGAGAACCAGAGTCGATTATTGTGTCTCGCTTACTTGAATGAGATGAATCAGATGAAGATGGGAACCTCTCCCGAGGCCCAGGTACTATCAGGATGCATGAAGTTGGAGCGGTAGGATGTGCATACAGCTGCTAATTTGGAAACATGCTTCATGTGGACATCTCATTCTGGCTTCCTATTTCCTCCCGGGAGAAGCACCTGGACTTCATGAGCTGAAACAGTTTTCCCCGCTCCGACCTGCTGTAGTTGATAAGGCAGTTAGATTCAGGAGCACAGGTGGGTACTTCCGGGGAAAGTATTGTTTTTTGAGGCGATTGTAATGATCGTAGTTTTCAAGTTCAGGATGGATAGTGGGAAGTATTGTCCCAGTGACAAAAGAACACATCCATCGCCTCCTGTCTAGAGAGTGTGTTTAGAATTATGAAAGTGTGTTGCCAAGGGATAGAAGATAGAAACCTAATTTTATATGTGGGGGTGGAGTGGATATGATTCAGAGTATAATTTTCCCCTACGTGATAATCTATTTTACAAAGAAGATCTGATGGACCAGAGAGTACTTGTGTTCCACTAGAAAGGTAGAGACAGAGGAATGCCACTGAGAGAGCGCCTTAGGAAAGAGGTGAAATCGTCACCCCTGTGCTGCACCGGAGTGTGTGGAGGAGAGTGATGTGTCCAACGTGCACTCCTGTCCCAGGCAGCCAGCCCTGCGTGGGGACCATCCCTGGATTTGAAAATGTTTCAAACTGCTGGTCATCACCTTTCCACAGGATGACTCAGCTGGAGACATAAGGCATCTTCGAGATGAGACACTTGGCCTTTTTCTTTTTTCCCTTCCATTTCTTGTCAGCAAAAAAAAAAGGGGGGGGGGAATTTCAGTCAGAAATTGGTTTTGTGGTGGCAGCAAAAATTAAATAAGCCCTAGTGAGAGGAGAGAGGGCAAGCGTGGCTGTCTTTGAATTGAGGGGCGGGTGGTGGTGTGCGAGACGGGGGAAGCGGTTTCTCTGCAGTGGCTTGATGGAGCTGTTCTCGATGATGTAATTACTGTGATGACACATGGACAGGCTCTATGTTCAGTAGGACCTTCACTTCCTGGCGAAGTAGAGTGCTAGGGATGAAAGGATGAGGGGAGTGTGTGTGTGTGTGTGTGTGTGTGTGTGTGTCCATAAGGCCACCAGCCGCTGTCTGCTCCGCTTACAGGATGACTCTCATGTTTGATTATCAGAAGGCGGTCAGTGCAGTTGAAATTAATATTGGGGTTGTGCTGAGGAGAAAGACCCCTTAAAAAGGCAGGTTGTAATGGGAGTTTCAGGCAAGGCAGCCTTGGAATGTGCTTGACGACTTATTTTTTAAAATAATGAGAAAAAGTACCGAGTTAGCTGAAACCATTGATTTTTCTTTCAGGTTGTTTCAAAAGCAGAGCCTTGAGCTACACAGCAGTAGGAAGGATAAGAAAACAAAACCTTCAGAAACCATTCCTTTGGCAGAAATAGACTTGTCCCTTCGAGGGTGATCCCCAGACTCACAGGTTGTCTTGGGAGAACCTCTGTCGGCTCCCAGAAACCCTTAAACATATATGTTCAACAACATTTGGCAGCCAGGGCGCTTTTGACAACGTGACTGCAGAACTCTTGGGCCCTTCTCCCATGAAGAGGTGGGGGCTAAGTCTGTCTCTTTGAATCTATGCAGATTTTGACTGCTTGGACCAATGGAGCCCAGCCAGAATGACAGTGTGTGGTTTCCTCGGCTGTCCGTAAATAAATACCACCTTATTTACCGGAGCACTCACCTGGAACCGTGGCTCTCACCCCCGAGGGCTGACTCCCTCCCATGTCTGAGTCAGCCAGTGTAATACGAGGCAGCAGCCAAGGGGAGGTGCCCTGGTTAGCAGTTCTATTCTTTTGTCAATGGGAGTGAGTGAGCCCTCGGGTACCTGGGAGACTTCCAGCTGAGGCCCCAGATATGGTGGACTCAACAGAAGACAATCCGCATTCTGCCCTTTCCACATTCCTGACCCGCAGCAGCTGTGACCGTCACCAACCAGTGCTTCCTCTCATTGACCACGTATGGGATGATAGAGCACACTAACGGTTCTCGCTGAGTCAGGATGAAGTCGCTGACAGTGAGTGGGTATTGGGGGGCAGTTAGTTGGTTTAGAACTTGACTAGCTGTTTGAAAGGGAAGAATGGAGCGTGTGCTGCAAATTACTGTTGTCCCGGGCGGAGGCATTACAGGCTTAGTGATGTTATTTTGCCAAAGTTTTTGTGTTCTGGACTTTTTAAGTAGGAAATCTATCTATCTATCTATCTATCTATCTATCTATCTATCTATCTATCTATCTATCGATCTATCTATCATCATCATCTAATCTATCTGTCATCTATCTACCTATCGATCCACCCATCCATCCATCCATCTGCTTATTGTCTATCTATCTTTGGGAGGGGGGTTAAAAGGTCCTGAAAGCATCAGTGAGGAGTCATGGATTTTTCGTGTGTGGACTTTTTTTTTGGGGGGGGGGCATCACTGCCCTCAGGTGGTGGGAGTAGGAGACCCAGCCTTTGCTCCGTGCAGCTGGAATCGAACCTCTATCCCAGTGGGCCGCAGTCCCACGCACAACCACTACGCCACTGGGGCTCATCCCCGTGCGTGGACTTTTTGACGCGTAGACCCTCCTTCACCTCACCTCCGTGTACTCTCTTGCTCCTGTGCACATTGTTTTCATGTTCCTTTCTCACAGTCATTCCAGGTTTTCATGAATTTTAGGCATCCTAGGTCATATATACCCATCAAGAGATCCAGAAGATGGTGCATAGTCCATATAGATATATATGCCCCACTAAATCAGCCCAGAAGGATGTATGCGCCCCATGTAATATATGTCAAAATCCATAGCCCATGGAAAAGTCAGGAATGCTGCTTGATTTAGTTCCTTTCATGAGTGAAAGCACATGGTATCAACCCAGAAAATCGTTGGGTCAGGAAAGTTTGGGCTGATTTCTTACGCAGCCCTGGAGCCCGAGCAGTGGCGATGGCTCCTGTCCTGATGGCTGCACAGGCTTCCCTTTTCTGTGATTGCGGAAGCAAGTTTTGTCACTCTTCTGCCCACTGGTGGACATGCAGGGAAGTCCTTAGACCACGTTCCCTGTGGTAATCGATTGCTCTGAAGGACGGAGTTTGCCAGCATAAGGACCACCACCGTATGTACCATTAGCAAGTATCATCAGACAGCCCTGAGTCTGTTACTCTGTGTGTGTGTGTATGTGTGTGTCTAATCTCTAGTTTTTTCAGAAGTAGTGCAGCAGGTCTTTCTTCTGAAGTGTCCTTGGCTGGACTCAAGTTGCCAGTCTTTTGGATAGAAGGCAGCTATGAGAGCTCTTGGCATCAATATGTGGGTTCTTTTGTTACTATTTTCATGCATACAAGTGTTGTATTCTCAGTACGTACCAGTCCTGTGTAGCATGGGTGTCCTTCATTATATTTGATAGTGTGTTTATGTTGTGCCTTAGGGCCCTTAAGTTTGTTTTGTATTTTTCATTGATGATCTTTATAATTGTAGCATTTACATTTATATATTTATTGAGTTGTGTTTTTTTTTAATATGGTATGAGGTATGGGACCTACTTCACTGCAAATGCAGATGCAATTTTCACAGCATCAATTTTTGAAGAGACTCTCTCTTCCCCCATCTAATATTGTTTGACCCTTTATTGAAAAATCACTTGTCTGTAGGCCTGTAGTGTCATTTCTGGGTTTTGTATTCTGTTTCATTGCTCTACATATCTATCATTTTACTAATATGAATGATGTAATGTACTAATGCTACTATATCGGTTCTAGTTGCTTTGATTACTGTGCCTGTGTACTATATTTTGAAATCAGGAAGTGAGAGGCCTCCAACTTACAAATGTCTTCTGTCAGTAGTTAGAGGCTTTTTTGCTTTAAGTAGCCATGGAAAAGTGAGTCCCATTTGGGATAAGTAGGGTGTGAGGCACTTACTTAGAGGACAATGCAAAAAAAGTGGATGTATATATAAATCTCACAGTTTATACTAACTGACTAACCAAACATGATTGAGCTCAAAGGAAAGCCCCAAACATTACAGCTTATAGAACACAACCTACAAGAAAGTCTGAATGACCTTGAGTTGGGCAATAAGTTTGTAGGCATGAAACCAAAACCCAAAGCGATCAATTCTAATTGGACAGGTTGAAGTTTTTTTGTGTGGAAGATGCTGTTAAGAGGATAATAAATACATGAGCTTGGGAGGGTAAGAAGATATTTGAAATCATGTCTCTCACAAAAGACTCACAAAAGAGCTACCAAAACTCAACAGGGAGAAACCAAATAACCTACCTTTCTTATTGCAAAATTAGAATAAATGAAAGGCTTGAAGAGATATATCACTAAAGAGGATGCACAGGTGGCAAAAAGCAAATAAAAAGATAGATGGTCAATCTCACTGGCCATTAGAAAACAGCACTTTGAAACCACAAAGAGACCTCCTCCACATCTAGTAGAATGACTAAAATTAAAAATTACTTACAATACCAACTGTTGGCAAAGCTGTGGTACAGCCAGAGCATGCATACAGTGTTGGTGGACTGTAAAATGATAAGAAAACCATTCGAAAAACATTTGTTGGCACTTTCTGATAGACCATATGACCCGGTGATTGCACTCCTGGGTGTTTGTTTACCCAAGCCAAATGAAAAGTACAGCCACATAAATGTCTATTCACAAGTGCTTGTGAAAAACAGCCCTATTAATTATTTCCACAAACTGGAAACAAACCAGATGTCCTCCAGCAGGTCAATAGAGAAGCAAGCTGTGGTATATCCATATAGTATAATGAATACAACTCAGCATTCAAATAGAAGCAAGCTATTGATACATGGTGCATGCCACAGCCTAGAGGTATCTGAAAGGCATGATTCTGGATGAAAAAACAGAGCTAGTCTTTAAAGGCTACATACTGTTGATTCCATCTGTAGTTTGCTGTTGCAGTTTTATGATTTAATGGTGAAGTCATCAGAGCCATACAATGAAACCATCGTACCCTGCATGGAAAATGAAAGGGCAAATTGGCAATCTGTGTGACTCCACAAATGATTTATTTCGAGATAATGCAGTTGACTGTTATTGCTATTCACACTAATAATATTTACAGAGAATGTCAGAAGTATTCTGGCTCTTCTAAGCTAGGGCTGCCTTTTAAAGTTCAGATAGGAATTCAGAGTTCAAGCCATGGAGCAATATCCCTCCGTGGTTTCCCAGGAGGCCACAGTGCAGTTTAGAGGCATTTGGAAATCTGCAGAGGAGTTAATGGTTGCTACAATGCTGGGGAAGTGGTCCTTGCAGACAGAGGCAGGCTGGGAGTTGTTATCATACAGATTGCAATGTCCTGCAGCCCCGGAACAATACCGAACAGGGAAGCATTATTCCACATGACCTTGAAAACGCCCTTGTGGACATGACAGTGGGAAGGGAAAAACAGCAACTGAACTGAACTACTGAAAACAGCAACAAACCAAACTGAAAAACAGCAGCAAACCAAAACCATGTATGTTATGAACTAACACCTAGAATGAAGCCTCCCACTCTGTTTGTGTGTGTGTGTGTGTGTGTGTGTGTGTGTGTGTGTCATTTGTATAATTTTTTAATGGTCTGGTTGTTTTAGGAGTGTAACGACCTGAGAGAATTATTACTGTATTTTGGTCAGAACTTGAATGAGGGCTACTCATTTTCCAGAAGATCATGCACGGGCCAGAAATAATGCTGCTGCTGGTATAATTGTCCTATGTGTACTTGGGACCCTTCTGAAGGATGGTGCATGTCTCCAGACACAGTGGAGTGCCGATTACACCCACATTCTCATCACGTGTTGTGGTGAGCTGCCAGCCATGAGGACTCCATGTGGAAGGAGATGCAACCCTGTCTTGGTGGGCTGGGTATTGGACTCTTGTGAGTCAAAGAGTTTTCGCCATATATCCACACAGTGGACAGCTATTTTATTTCTCAACGGTTGTATTGGCACGTAATTCACATAAGCTACAGCGCAATAATGCAGTCATATCAAGAAGAGTTATACAGTCATCATCACAATCAGTTCTAGCATCTTTTCTTTATTCTTGGACTCAGCAACTCAATCATGAGTACATTCTTAAAGATTTTCACCATTATAAACCAGGCTACAAAGAATGCTTTTGGGTGAATGTTCTGGTTTACATGTTAGAGAATTTCTCTAGTGATGATGATTGTTTTCCTTAGGGTTTTAAGGTCTAACCAGTAGCATGTAAAGGCTCAAGTGTTCCCACATCCATGTTTTTATGTTAGTTTTTGTTGGTCACATAGAGGCGACACACTAACTCGCCATGGTTTTCTGTGTGGTTTCTGGATTGGGTACCTCCTCATCTCTCGGTTGCTGTCAGGTTTCCCTCTGCCCCTTTGCCCCAGTTTCACTGTTGACTGTTGTCAGGACTCTGGAACTCTTCTTCACTGGATGCACATGCTTTTGTCATCTCCAACAACCATTCTCTATTCCCTGCTAATGAAAGCATTCTTGCATATTTTTCTGAGGATTTCTAATGCATAGGTCTTTAATCCATCTCGAGTTTGTTATCTGTGTAGAATTTTATTTCTTTCTAAGTCTTTTTTTCCCCTCGGAACTATGCCTTGAAGAGACTCCCTCCCTGATTTTCTGTCACAAATAGTTTCTCTCTATGGCGGTGTATTAGTCCGGGTAGACTCGAGAAACAAATACATAGACTCGCATGTAGATAAAAGGAAAAGGTTTATATGTAAGAGAAATAGGACATTAAGAAAGCATCCCAGCCCAGTCCAGTTCAAAGTCATAAGTCCAATATTAACCCATATGCCCGACACCAGTCCACATGGCCTCTCCAGCTTCAGAGGTCTGGCTCCATCAGGGCCAAGCCGTGTAGCTTCTCCACCTCCTTGGACGCTGCCATCTTGTCTTGTCCGTGATTATTCGTCTCTGAGAACTAACTCCCAACAACCAGGGAGATAGCTTCTCATCTCCACGTGGGAAATATCGTGAGATTTCCCAGGCATATCAGGAGAAAGCCATGCCCACACAGAGGCCTCATTGGCTACTCAATGGCTATCTCCAGATTAATAGGCTAGACTCCACCCCTACATCTCAATCATAAAATTAACATAAGCACTTGACTGCCACAGGTGGTCAGTGATTTTCAGTTCCCTTTTATGTTCAATTGGTTTATTTTACTCCCCCCACCACCCACACGAATCCATATGCCTTAGACTCTGTGGCCCTAAATCATCCCAATTCTTGATAACATACTTCCTTTTTCCTCCTTTTGAGAACGGCCTCTCAGGAGGGTAGACTTAGCTATGTGTCATAGACGGACCCCGTGCTGGCCTGGGGGAATTTGGGGAATGCTGGAAGACGGAACCCCTTGTCACCAAAGTGATTTTGGCTCCTCACACTCCTCTTGGACTGAGCATAACTGCCCATAGGGGTTCCGAGGCTATCCATCTGTCTGTCGGGGAGCAGACTGCCAGACCTTTCTCTCCAGGAGCAAGCAGCTGGAGGGCTTGAACTCCCGACCTGCTCAGTTAGCAGTCATGTGCCTAACCAGAGCTGCTCATGGGGCATATACAGCCCTTCTTATTCAGGACCGACTGCCTTCTGAGGGATGTAACACCCTATATTAAACTTTGAATGCAAATGTACTCATTGCCCCAAATAGTTTGGCAAGTGGTGGCTCTTATACTATTATTCATAGCAGTCTGATAGTCCAGTTCCTTTAGATATCACTTTGTGTCAGACGTCCTGAAAAACCTCCTTGGAACTTTGAATGGAGTGCCTTGGGTTAATCAGAGAATTGAAATCATTATGATATTACATTTTGTTTGCACTTCCTTAAAAATGCATGGCAAAGATAAACAGTTCATTTGGATAGTGTCAGATTCCATCCCAAGTGTACACACTATTTCAGGTAAACAGTCATCCCTTCCCTCAAGCAGTTCTTTATTTAAAGTATCTTTAGGAGCCAGCAAGGCAAATTACAATGTGAAATGTAGGTCGGATTTCTTGATTATCTTAAGAAAGATACAAACTCTCATTTTAAGCACAAGGAAGAAGGCTAGCTCCATGATTTGACAAATGGGTATGGTGCCCTTTAAAGCTGGGTATTTTATCCATGACTCTGGCCCACTCTGAACCACTACTGTGACACTCATCAAGGGAGAGTCAAGCCCTGGGTCCCCTCTTTCTTTTACAAGGCGAGATGCACATTTTCTTTTATAACCCAACACTTCCTTTTCCTTCCTTTCCAGAAAGATGGTTAATTTGTTTTATAGATAAATAATCCTGTAATAAAACTTGCCATTAATTAGAAGGAACACATGCTGGGTCTTGAGGGAAATCATTTATGGAAAATAGCGTTTAGTGAAATTTTGAACAGGAAAAAAATTTTTTTAATGTAATCTAATTAATTCTCTTGTATCATTTCAACCAGTAGAGGTGAGCATTCATTAGCCTTTAAAGCAGGAATTCTGATTAAATAGGACCCTTAGCATTTACAAAATAATTTATTTTACTCCCCGGGTAAAGGAATGGTATTTGGAATTGGCAGGATCCAATGGATTACAGAGCTTTGGCATCAGAAAGACACAAATGTTGAGTCGGTTTTAGCCTCTGGCCAACTGAATGGACTGCAGTGAAAGGGTCTCAGGGTCCCTTACAGAGGAGAGGAATGTTGCTTACTTGAACGGGCGTGGAGGAGAATGAAAGGAAACATCGATTGCTGTGGACTTTACACACAGTAGGCTGCCAGCGAGTGTGATGTATCTTCTGAGATTTGTCTGTCTTACTCACAAAATACTCAAGGGAGTCTCCAGGAAAATTCGCAGCCCGCAGTAAAGTTTCAAAGTGTACACTCCTTTCAGCCAGCCTCAGTGGAGCAGCGCATCTGCCCAGGCCCTGCCGGTCTCGAGAACCAGTGTCTGTAACCCTTCAGTGCATCCGTTTGGTTTCATTTGCACAGTGGGGCAAGGTATGAGAGAGTACTTAATACAAACTCTTTGAAGTCCTTGGAGAAAGAACTAAATAAAAGCAAGTCATTAATTAATATTTGAGAGTCAGCAGCTGCACACTTAGACATCTAGTTTGATAGGAAAGGAAAACAAGTTCAGTGAATTTAAATTGCCTGGCATGTATGACAGCATATTAAAGTAATGAGGGCAATTCATCTTTCTAACTTGGACTTGTCAAGCTTTGCACTCTCTCTCTTTCTCTCTCTCATTCTCTGTTTTGTTTTTTTTCTTCTTCCAAACCCCTAGTTTAGTTCCTATAGTTTATGTACTATCAGAAAACAAAGCAAACAATCCCACAAAAAATTTCAGGATAGCTGTGCTTGTGGCTCTTGGGATTGCTTCAGGAAATCAGAAACAAGCTTACCTTCCTGGTTGGATGTTTGTTTTCCCCAAGGACCAGGTCAAAAAAAAGAGCAGACAGACCTACTTCCCACCCAATTCGAGATAGACTGTTTGGCACTCAAGTTCCCTCAGAGAACTCGTTTGCA
Organism: Nesogale talazaci; assembly: GCA_004026705.1. Classification (NCBI taxonomy): domain Eukaryota; kingdom Metazoa; phylum Chordata; class Mammalia; order Afrosoricida; family Tenrecidae; genus Nesogale; species Nesogale talazaci. The sequence goes on from PVJH01006256.1 coordinate 96,017, forward strand.
GAGTGTGACTGTTCACTTTTATACTGGGAGCTTATCTCTCCTGAGCAAGCCGAAAATAATGCTCTTTCTGACAGGGAGGAATTAATTGCTGCTGACATTTCAAAGATGACTGTTCTGTTCATTCCCAGCTCTATTCTAACTAATCCTAGGACTGTTCTGAGTTTTATAATCTTGGCTTAGTCAGTTCTTTCTAAACAGACTTATTTCTGTTTTATTTTCCAGTTTATTAATTTATTGTTTTGAGTCAACATTCTCAAGTGCAGAGTTGAAACTGGTCTTTCTCTTGCACAGGGGTAATGACCCCATGCAAGGCTACCCCGCCACTCTCCCTCCTATGCCTATACTGTCGCCATTCCCTTCTTCATGACTCTGCTTCTGTGGGGTTGGCCCCCACCAGTCTGCAGACACAGACCAGGCAGGTGTGCCAAGTTCGTTTCTACTTTGGGATCTTTGCACAGACGATTCCTTCTTTCTCCTCAGCGGCACGCTCTTCTCTCAGATAATTGCATGTTTTACTCTTGGTTCTTTGGAAGTCTCTTGTCAATGAGATGTTTCTCCCAGTGTGCAAGTGCAGTCAGTCTCATCTTAAGGGATTTATTATTATTTTGTGCGTCCTGGGTACCATGAAGGTACTCGGTTGTTAACTGAAAGATTCAGGGTTCACGTCTACCCAGAGGGACCTTGGAAGAAAGGCATGGTGATCTACTTCCCAAAACCAGCCATGGAAAATCCTATGGAATCAAATTTTAATGGAAAACACACGCGGTTGCCAAGAATCAGAATGGATGTGATGACAATTGGTTTCTCCTTTTTTTGACAGGCCATTTGTCAAGGCCTGTCCCCTACCTGAGAAAGTCGGAGAGTAGAACGAGGACTCTGCCTCTCTACTGCTCCCTCAGCATTCAGACTGTGTATTTACTGAAAGGTCAAGGAGCCCTTCTTAGATAGGTCAGTGGCCTGATGCGGATGGAACTTCTGCAATGAAAGTCCAAAATGGTTCAGGTGACAGACCGAGTGCTTTGGGGAGCCAGGATGCCAGCTCATGTACAGTATGTCAGGAAGATGGCCTTCCTTCTTGGACTTTGGTGGGGGATCATCCTGGCCCCCGCCTCACCCTCATTTCCACCAAACTTGCCCACACTGGTGGGTTTCCCCCTGTTTGAGATGATGGCTGGCTCATTAGTAAATTTTCCTTTACTGGGTTTGCTAGGCTGACTGGCCTATGTGTCTCCACCTGGCAATTTGGTTTTGTGATGGGCCCATCTGTGCTGGTTCCAGCTGGCTAGCTCTGTTGCAGCCTGGGACTTCTTGCCTATGGGACGCAGTCTGCTCCTCATCCTCTCCCAGGTCTTCCTTCCAACCCTGGCCCTTTGACTACCACATAGGAAGGCTGCTATTGTTGTGGCCACTCTGATAAGAAAACCAGTCACGTCTATTCATTAATTAGAATACTGCGTAAACACTGGAGTTAGGTTGGGAGAGGACATGCATTTTGACTTTCTTGGAGTCTAACCATCTGTTCTTAGCATGTCTGAGTGTGTGTGTGTGTGTGTGTGTGTGTGTAGGGTGTGTACATACATGCTTATTATTATTAAATAAACCCAATTCAATAATTCAGTGTTCCAAAGAATGCAGAAATGCTGGCCCTCTAAGACATCTCATTTTTCATCCTTCAGGTAGATTATCTCAAGTATTGACTTCTAGACCTGACCCTTTGCTTATGCTCGCATATAGGCATGTGAAGCCTGACAAGATTGCAGGCAGAGAGTGCTTCACATTCAGCCTCACAACACGTGTATGTGGCAGGGGGTGGTATTATTGATGTGTTAGTAACACGGGAACCAAGGAAGAAAGCGACTAAGTAATTTGTCTCAGATCACAAAACTGGTCCCAGATGAATCCTGAACTTGAACACAGGCAGTCTAGCTCCCAATCCTCTTAGCATTTGATGGGAAGACTTGATTGTGACATGATCTTTTATTTATTTATTTGGTCTCGTGAATGCAGACTAGTTCTTTTAAAAAATCATTTTATTGGGGTGCTCTTACAAATTTGGTCATAATCCATCATTCCATTGTATTAAGGACACTTGTACATAGATTGCCATCATCATTTCCAAAACATTTTTCTTCTACTTGAGCCCTCAGTATCACCTGCCCTTTCCCCCTCCCCATGTCTTCCCCCTCACCATTAGGAATCGGCTCAGTTCTTTATTATAGCCTTAGTTGAGAAATGCCCTTGAGCTTTAGTCAAAGAAAGACCGGGCGATCCTATTGCATCTTGTACCAGGTGTGCTTGCAATGTCAATTCCAGACATTGAACCGTTGTTCCGTTGCTATGGGCTGGAACCGACTTGATGGCACCTGGGGCTAACAACAGCTCTAGCTTATCATCCAGGATAAAGTGTCAATATCTGATTTGCAGTCCCCCCTCCTCCACTGCTGCCTGCCTTTTAGGGTTGGTATCTCCGACTATGAAAAAAAGGCTATCGAGCAGAAACGTTCCTTCTGTAGCTCAGCTGGAAGCATGTCTCCCTCTCCGTCAAGTTCCCCCAAGGCTGTCTTGTGCTTTTAGCATTAGTGCAAAGCTGTAGCTGATCTGATTCCCCTTCCGCCCACATCAGACTTCAGTTGGTTTGAGCTTCTTTGGGTTTCCTTGAGGATCCATGCTTCCCCTTGCTTACTGGAATGTGCTGTCCAATCTGGAAATCCCTCCTTCTTTGGCCATCCTTGTACATCTTTCATCCCTGTTGTATGCATCCTTAGCTCCGGGTCCTGCTGACCCTTTTCCTCCCTCGTTTATGCTGCATGGTGGATCTCGTGTTTTTGCATTCAAGTAGCATCCATGTCAGAGCAAACCTGTTGTTCTTAAAGTTGGGTGGATTTTACTTTATAACTGCTAAGTGAGCCTTACAGATTGAGTTATTTTGAATCCAAGGAAGTGGAGATGGCTATAAAGCAGAGTGGTGGTGCTTCCCTCAGTCCTGTGTGAGCGATCTATCATCGAGGACCTGTGGCCCGCCTCTCTCTCTTTTTTTTAAACCATTGAAGAGAAGGGATAAGACCTACTAGATGGACAGCCTGACTGCTATAGCCTTTACCAGTGTTCAGGTATATGAACAGCTGCATCTAAGTAGTAACTTTAGTGGGAGATCTAGTGTATTTTTTATTCCCTTTAAAAGGGGAAATGATGGTGGAATATAAAGGGGGAACCAATTTCAGGGATCTACATATAACCTCCTATCTGGTGTGTAGAAGTGAGTGAAGGGATACATTGGACAGCGTGTGATATGAAAAAGTAATAACAATTTGTAAATTATTAAGGGTTCATGGGGGAGGGGAGGGGAAGTAAGGGAAATATGGGGAGCTGGTACTGGCGGCCTAAGTGGAGGGAGGATTTTTTTTAAAATTAAAAATCATTTTATTGGGGGCTTGTACATCATTTTTCACAATATATAAATAAACATACTGTGCCAAGCACCTTCACATGTCCGCTGCTGTTATCATTCTCCAAACATCCGCCTTTCCCCTTGGGCCCTTGATATCAGCTTTTCCATCCTTTCCCTTCTTCCTCTGCTCTCCCCTCCTCACCAACCCTCAATATTCTCTAAATTATTATTGTTCTAACACATATTACATTGTCCAATATCTTCCCCAACTCACTTCCCTGATGCCCGTCCTTCAAATAGGAGTTTATGTGTATATCCTTGCAGTTGGTTCCGTCTCTCTACCCCACCTTCTCTCCACCCTTCCAGCAGCTCCAATCTAACCACTGGCCCGAAACCATCCTGGTTTCCCCATATCTCCAGCTCCTCTCACCACAAGTGTACCTTCTCCAGTCCATCTGGATTTGTAAGGTAGAGTTGGGACCATGATGGTTGTGGGGAGGAAGGCTTCAGGAACTAGAGGAACCTTGTTTCTGACTCCACTCTGATTGATCTGCCTCCTCCCTGTGACTCCCCTGTAAAGGGGTGACCAGTTACCCACCAGTGGGCCTTTGGTCCCTACCCTGCTCTCCCCCTCATTTGTAATGATGTGATTCTTGTTCTTTGATGCTAAATACCTGCTCCCTTCAGCCCCTCTTGATCACACAGGCTGGTGTGCTTCTTCCATGTGGGGTTTGCTGATTCTGCGCTGAACGGTGACTCATTTATCTTCAAGTCTTTGAGACTCCATACAGTCAGTCATTTGGTAGCTGGGCGCCATTGTTTCTTCTACTCTGTTTGCCTCTCTATCCACTTGTCTTCAGTGATCATATCGGGAGTCAATTAGTCCATTGATTTTGATTTTTGTTCTTTGATGCCTGATACCTGCTTGTTTCAGCACTTCATGATCGCACAGGCAAGTGAGCTTCTTTTATGGTGGGTTTTGTTGCTCCTGAGCTAGATGGCTGCTTATTTATGCTCAAGCCTTTAAGACCCCAGATGCTGTATCTTTTGATAGCTGGGCACCATCAGTTTTCTTCACCACTCTTGCTCATGCTCCCACATGTCCTCAGTGGGCGCCTTGGAGATGTGTGCACACAGTGATATGCTTCTCCTCCACCCCCCGTTTTATGTCTTTTGCCTAGACCTTTCACCACCCTGTGGCCATGTTGGCTGTTGTGCTTCTTCTGTGTGAGTGTGGTCTCTTCTCATGTAAATGGTCTATTGTTTATCCTCAGGCTTTTAAGACCCTAGATGATATATCCTTTGATTGTTGGGCACCGTCAGCTTTCTTCACCACATTTGCTTATGCACTCATTTTACTTCACTGATTGTTTTGGGTCAATGAGCCTCGTAGAGTACCAGATTCAGAGAACAAAGTGTTCTTCCATTGAGGGAGCACCTGGGTGAGGGCCCAAGGTCCACTTGCTACCCTAGTATTTGATCTATAGATTTGTTCTTAAGTTTTGAGAGTGATGATGGCAACAAGTGTGCAAGTGTGGCCTGCATGCAATTGACATATATATGGATCATGATGGGAGTTGTATGAGCCCCCAATAAAAGATTTATGAAAAAAAGGGGAGGGACAGCAGCAAACACTAAAACATAAACTTTATATGTATAGTGAAAATCCTCTTTTTATTTGATAAAATTGACTTCTTAGAAATGGGCACTGAAAGATATGTGTCTTTCTAGATATCCTTCTGTACCAATAACCACTTAAGTATAGTTTAAGCTGGAGATTTGCAGGAGATCTAGTGAGGTCTTCTAGGACACCCTATTGTGTCACTTGTGTTTTCCTGCCATGTTGGGAGCATCTTTCTATGCTAGGGTACTAAGACTTCCTCTGCTTGCCCACACTACTGTTGCATCTTATGAATGTGCCACATTATTTAGTCAGTGCAGTGCTAAAATGAGTGTGGTTGTCTTCTTCGACCCACATTTTAAAATTCATGCTCTTAAGGACTCCTAAGTTGTACAATTAGGTGTAGGTGGGCCTGGAATCTTGGCAGGGAGGTGGTGGTGTGATTGGTTAATGTGAGAATGGTTCTTTCAGATGTGATGTGCAGTGATGAAGTGCTAGACCAGGAGTCCTCAAACTGCGGCCTGCAGGCCACATGCGGCCCGCCGAGGACATTTATCTGGCCCACCAGGTGTTTTTGCTGCTGCTGCCTGTCTTGCATAGCAGCCGACTTTTCCTGGGCCTGTAGTGAATTTTTTCATAGTTGTTTTTTTTTTTTAAATTATAGCCCAGCTCTCCAACAGTCTGAAGGGCAGTGAACTGGCCCCCTGTTTAAAAAGTTTGAGGACCCCTGTCTAGACTGTGAAGGGAGTGCTTGTCCGTTCAAACCCACTAGCCTCTCTGCAGGAGAAAAGACGACTTAATTTGCTCCTGTAACTATTTGAAGCAGAATAAACCGACTGAGGTGGTACTACTCTGTCCTGAAGAGTCTGTATGAGGTGGAATGGTCTTGATGGCACACAACCACAGCCTCCTCATGCTGGCTCACTTTTGCAATGTAACTCAAGGTTGTGTTTAGTTCAGTTCTTCAAAGGTGAGCAGCTTGTTGCCCATCCTCATCATTTGGTGACTGGACATAGCTGAAGCCAAGAACTGAGAGAAGTCTATTTAGTTTGCAGGCCAGTGATGTTAAAGGCTCCCTCTCTTCTTATGAAAGGACAAGACAGAAGCCCGGCTGGCATAGTGCTAACAGTGCTCGGCTGCTAATGACGGGATGAGTGGTTGGAATCCTGGAGCTGCGCCTTGTGAGGAAGCTGACAGTCAACTTCACAAAGATGAACAGCAGGGCTGAGGCACATCCAGCCTTCAGGCCGTATCAGACCCGGGAAATCCCCATCAGACATCATCCGCCTCAACCAAAGAGAAGCAATTTCAGCCATCACATCAGGAGGAGTTAATGACAAGTCTGACCAAATAGAGTAGGTTAATTTCTAAAGTGAGGATTTTGTATGGCCCGTGAATGACACTCTAAATATCCAGATGGTCCTTGGCAGAAAAAAGGTTCTCCACACCTGATTTACAGCCTTAAAACCTCTATGGGGCACTTCCTTTTGTCTGACAGGCTTGCTGTGAGTTTGAATTCACTCTGTAGTCGTGGATTTTCTTGTTGTTGTTGTTACACCTGGTAAGTAATTAATATCAATATTTCAAGGCTTCCTAACTAATCAGGAGAAGAAATTAACCTTAACAAAACTTTATACTCAGAAAAATTTAATTTTGATAAGCTTTACAACCCCTTATGAAGACAGCACCAGTTGTAAATTAATAGACCATTACATTGAGAAAAGAAGGATCTAAGTAGTTCTGGCATACCAATTTAGCCATCATAGAGGAGGGTTTATGATAAAATTTCACCACTGAAGTTCCCAAGTCAGCTCAACAGGAAGTTGTTTCCATCCTGTTGTTCAGTACGTAGGGTGTGCTGCCACGTCTTTCCTTCCATTTAAGCTATTACATTTCTGCACTTTAGCATTTCTCATTGATCCAAGCCTATACCACAGCCTTGTCCTTTTTTTCTTATGAGACTGTAATCTAATGTAATCATTAGATCTCTGGATTGACCAAGTGTGTGTGTCGTTCTACCGGGTGTTGGCATGACGTTTGGGGACGTGCCCCTAGCTCCATCAGAGTGCCAGAGCCCCGTTTCTGTAGAACTGAGGACTCTGGCTGATGAAAACCAGAGACCGCGGACTTCAGTCTGGATTGTACGCTCCAGTCTGAACTGCAGTCAATGTAAAGAAAACCAAATACCTCACAACTAGACCAACAGATACTATCATGATAAAGGGACATAGATGATAAATGATAAAGGGAGAAAGCTTGAAGGTGTCAAGGATTTCATTTAGCTTGGATGCATAATCAACGCTTATGAAAGCAGCCATCCAGAAATCAAATGAGGTGTGGCATTGGTCAAATCTGCTGCACAAACCTCTTTAAAGTGTGAAAGCAAAGAAATTACACTTCAAGGAGTGTGTCTGACTCAGGCCAAGGTATTTCCAATCACCTCATAAGCATGTGAAAGTTA